>JAPYZR010012471.1:0-13160 GCA_030522945.1 Trichopria nigra
GTTGTTGTTGTTGTTGTTGTTGTCTAGAGTCTAAGTGACAGACAGGGACAGACACAGGCACAATGCAGGCATCTAGCAACAGAGAAGAGAACAGAACCGTGTCGTCATTCTTGGCTCATCCGTTAAATATAAAAGCAGAGGCAATGTTTTTTTTTTTTTTTTCTTTGATAATATGTACCTCAATTTTTTACAAAACAGAATGAATACGAATAGTTACTATATTTCCAAGAAACGAATTGAATTTGATAAAACTGGTCGTTCAATTAAAATGGTTCTAGTATGACACGATTTTAATTCAAACGGTTTCAAATGCAAGATTAGTTAATTGTCACTGCCAATTTGAGCATAATCATTTTGTCTGTTTCTTCCTGTTGTTAAAAAAAAAAAAAAAAAAAAAAATACACAAAGCCGTAAATTTTTGCAGAATAATGTTAGATATGCACGATCAAGAACACCAAAACACACATTAAGTGAATTTTGTTTTATAGGTCCAATTAGGTTCTATTAAGGTTACTAACAATTCTTTCACTTTCTATGTGTAATATGTATGTATTAACAGAAAACAGCGATACTTATATTGTAGTATTGAAATTAAAAAAACACAATTATGGACACTGTATGTAGTAATATTGATTCAAGTTTGTAATGTATTCTATAGACAGATATGCTATATAATATTAAATAACTACGAATTATTTAAAAACTTAAATATTTATACGTTATAAATAAAGCAGCATAGCATGAAACATCCAACATTTATCTTAAAATCTAAAAAATGAATAAAATTTATTCTAACAAGAAACGTGTTTTGAATTATTTTTAAGGTTTTGAAAATTTGTTTTTATTATCCAACTTAAAATTAGATGACTTATTAGCAAGCCATATAAAAGTGTTATTTTTGTTTATTAATTATCCGATTCGTTTAGTATTTTATGGTTTATTAATGTGCGTGAAAGGTAATAGAACATTAATGATTATAGTCTGTGTACAAAACTGTAGCAGTCAATCATTCGTGAGTATACGATTAGACGTACCATTCGACTCTCCAGACACACTTATGTATGTACAGTTCAGGTTTGAAGCTGTGCATAAAGCGAAAAATAGTCCCTAATCAACATTAATTAATGTCCACAATAAAATAATATATTTCCATTTATCGTGATTGAACGTGATTTTACATGATTTTGAATATGAAAGATTTTTGTGCCACAGTGAGAAATTTCGGTAAACCACTGTACTTTCGTGAAGTTCATGCAATCCTCAAAGGAACATGATACATTGCGAATAGTAGTAAGGACACTTATTCTTTGAAATCACTTCGTCGTTACTTTCGTCGTGTGGCGCATGCTTCTGAAATAGTACATTTATGCATTTTTGCCATCACATCATCATTGTATTTTCTGAAATGTAGTACAGATAAAATGGAATTCGAACATGGTGCATTAAGTACATCCATTGTATCTATCGAAAAAGAAGGTACACCAAAAACAATGAATTTGAAGATATCGAGAGTGTGATTCAAACACATGTATAGTGCGTCAAGCATATGCACAAAAAAGAGGAAGTCATATATGTTACAAAGGGTTGAAAAAAAAGAATATAAACACCAAAAATATTGCAAGCCTGTAATGCTGATTGTGTTCCTGATGTTAAATGGATCGATNCGTACATTCGGATTTTCACCAGGGTCGTTATAACATCAATTTCTTGTAAAGAGTGCCGAGGAAAATGTCAACTACATGGCAGATTATTTTGAATTGATGGGACCAAATAACGCAATTTAAAATACACATTTATTTAGTGCAAATAAAATTTACACATATAGATGGTCGACGATGTGATTCCATTATATTTTTATTCTTAGACCAAGATTAGATAGAGTCAAAAGAATCGAAACATATCTGTAAAGAGAGATAGATAGATAGAGAGAGAGAGAGAGAGAGAGAGAGCAGAATATAATATAAAAGTAATTAAGACACACTGTGCGTGTTTTTGTCTTGATACTGCATCCATTTATTGTTCTTACACTTTTCGATGTATCTCCATTGACAGAAATACTTCATGAGGACTGCTAACCCAGACCTCACATCCAGTTTTAGAATTGTACAAAAATGACACTTACAGTCCATGCATATTATAGATTGTAAAGTACAGAATTTGCATACACACTCTTGAATGGAAATCAAGACAAGTTAAAAGTTCTCACCTCTACAGCAGGCGCATTGGGCCCTTTTGGAGTAATAACCGTTCCAGCAGAACTTTACAATCCTGGTAAGAAGGATGATAGAATGTGGTAGAGAGATTCTATCATTATTAAACAGGACTATATAGTCTCGCATTTAGATCACGAATTTCTGCGACAATTCTTTCGATATCATTTGCTGATTTATAATCTCAACTTTTACGGTTTATCATAATACATATATAATAATATGCATTTGTATACCAATATTATTTGGAATAAAACCGTTTATAAAGGATTTTTTCATCGGTTTCTGATTTCTGCGATTAATGTTTTAAAGCTATACATACTAACGGAATGGTGGTTGTTTTAATATCACGTAATCGAGGTACGTTATTGGATTACTAAATTTCTTTTTAAAAGAGTTGTATACAATGGAACATTCGCTGAGAAAGAAGAACAAAATGCACATGCAGTTTTTTTTTATTTGGATGTTCTTGGACAGATGGGAATAATTTAAATTGAGAAACAGGCTCAGAAAAGCGCAACGAGCGATTGTATTTTTGAAAATAGTTCATATGCCAAATGTCATATGACATGCGCTTAAACTATGAACATTATGTGTATATTGGAAATGTATGGGGTATAAATCTGGGATATTCCCCTTGACGAGAGTCAGTTGTTAGAAAATAAATTATATATTTATAAATCATTATCCTAAATATAAATTTAGAAAAAACCTTCAGAAAAATATTTTATATTTTGCATATAAAATTAATGTTATTGAGGAGGGTAACTATCCCGTATAATACAGGTCAAACTGCGTAAAATGAGTTTGCTGGATTAAGCACTTATATTTTAGGCCGAACAAAAGTTGGTCGTGTGTTATTTAATTGTTTAATATTAATTTCTGTTTAGATTATGTTTTTTGGAGTCCTTTTAAATGTGTTTTGCTTTTTATATTTATGTGTATTATGTACATGTTTTTACCTATACTTGTATTTAGGAGGCTGGATCTTATAACTCAATAAGTTATTACGTTAAATCTTTATCTATGCGTCTACGACTTGTTTCGATCTGTTGTGACAAATTGAACAATAGAATACTCCATTGAATTTCTATAATTTCAGGGAAAATCACTTTCCGTTTTTAAATTTCACGCGGGTTGCAATAGGCAACTAGCGAGTTTATATGACAAAGACCTAATGGAAAATGTTAATTTGAAATATGGCAATCGTGGATATAAACATTGAGTAATATTTTCAAACTAATAATACTTTGTACTTATTGTAACTGTAAAATTCTACAATGGTGAAAGACGAGTCAATAAAAAAATGAATGAATATTTTACCAGCTTTTGCAAGTGTAATTTTATTTTAAAATTTCTGCTGATTAGGGTATTATCGATATTTAATTCAAGTTGTAAATGCGTTATTATTATCGTAAATATTGCGATTGAACCATATATTTTTTATTGTAATGTCGCGTATCGTTATATATATATATATATATATATATATTTATTGGAGAACCTAAGTATATAACTCCACGGTCATATATGGGACAAGGTTTTTTAACCAAAATATTTTACCTAATAACTTGTAACGTGGAAATAATTCTAGAAGGCTAAAAAATTTGATCGTGAAAAACATTTTAATGCGTGCTCCGAACAACAGAAGTTAGCAAAAATCGTGATTGTATGAGATGTTGATAAGACACACATTTATAATAATGAATTACAATCATCGGAACAGTTTATTCAATGACTCTTCATTACCTTTGATTTTATCTATGTCAAAAACGCGCGTATATAAGCATCAATTTTATTAGCGAAATGGAATTCTTATTAAGAAACAATAAGCAATTAAATCGAGTAAAGGATGAAAGTATAGTTTTATTTTACATCTTCAAATGTCTTTCAAACTTTTCTTCCTATTAAGAATTATTAAATAAAAAAAATATTCCGGACATTCCTGAGATGGGACCCGTTGATTGCCATTTTTCTGGGTTCCATTATTGTCAGCGTAGAGGCCAGAAAAGAATAGACGGAATGCGACATCACTATGGCTAATATAGGGATATTAAAAAATTTAAATGAAATGGAAATTCTAGAATTAATGTACGTAATTTTACAAATTTTTCGATATTATCCGATGATTCTGATAAGAAAAGTACAAGTTTAATGTATCAAACACTGGCAATTCTTTTGAATAATGTTAAACGCAAATATCAAAATAAAAGATTTAATTTAATTTTATATTTAATAGAAAATAAAATAAAAGACTTTAATCAATATTGGATGAAGTAGAAATAATTAAATATTACATCAGGATAAAGTTGGTACTATAAGATGTACCAATATACATCGACATACGCAGTGCGTTACAGCTGTATGCGTATCATGCAAAGAGGTTGAATGAAACGTTGCAAATAATTATGACGAATTAAAATAGCTGCCAATTACATAGAAAATGGCTATTTAAAGATTATCTTTTGTTATGACAAATAATATTCCCAAAAAATCGACTGTTGTTTTCCATTTTGATGTAACAAAAATAAAATTTCATTAGGTGATGCTGCACCTCTTTAGCATAGTTGGCACGCATGTCGTACAAAGACACAAATAATGCGCAGAGAAACTTGAATTTATTTTAAACGATTCTATTTTGAATAATCTCCATGACATGTGTTAACAAAATTATTGCATTCAGAAAATTTTATAGACATAACGTTAAGAGACCAGACATGATTAATTATATGTAATAACTATATGTATTAAAAATTGATATTATTTAAACGTACATGTAACAACAGTTTGATAACGTGTGCGTGACAGTGATGTGCTAAGAAAATATATGAATACGTAATAAATAACCGGTATAACTATTAATATTTTAGACATATACTGGCGTGAAGAGGAGGGGGGGGGGGGGCGAACGAGACTAGGGATACTCAGCGATAATTTGGGGTCTCAACATTTTAAATATACTTTTATGTACAAAAATACCTGAAGAATCTATATCCGCAAAAATAACGGAGTTTGTAAGGAGATGTTCCAAATGAAACATGTGACACATTTTCTCCCTCTAAACGACTAACAATTTCTGTAAATTTAAATTATTTCAAATTAATTCACTTAATATATAGTTTAATGACCTTGTCATCCCGTTCAAAACACGTTAATCATAGTTTTAGTTTTCTTACTAGTAGTACTCCTATAATTAATTGTTAATGATATATTTGCTTAGTGCAACGCTTTCTTATCGGATATTTATTACACATGCAGTATAATATATACCACGTTAATAACAACAGAAGTATATTAGCGTGGTACGTGCTAGGGCCGTAAATCAAACTCGCACTGCACTATAACCCAAACATATATACGAATCGCTGTGATAACTAATTAGTCACTATATAGGCTAGCTTAAACTATTACAATATTTTCGATTTGCATTTATTGACGCTTAGACTAATTCAAACGGAACAAGCGGAAACATGCTGCTGTATCGTCAAGAGTTTTGACACCACCTTAATTATGCGGGATGTCGGAAATTTAACATACTAATATTAACGTATACATATTGCATATATATATACATATACATATAATATGTATATGTATGTGTGTATATGCTTTCTTTACATTACTATACAGTGATCTCTTTCTCGCGTTAAAGGCGTCAATGGGTAATTTATTCATAATAGCTTCATGAAATTCAAGTTTTAAATAAAGGCATGTTTCGATTACGGCAAAGTGAAATCAATGGAACACTATACTACATTTATAGAACTCTATTTACTAAAATCCAATAAATTCCAAATTGCCGATAAAGCGAAATAGGAAAAGAACACGATTACTCGAAGACGATATTAATCTACTAGTTTTGCATGACGAATTTATGTGCACGTGTTGATACAAATTTAAACATTCCGAAAGTACACCTGTCTGTTACTTATACTACATTCAGTAATTATATTTAAACATGTTGGTGATTAGAAACAAAACATTTACCTTTACTTCGGCGATGCCCGACGGAAGGTGTTTCTCTAGGAGGAAGAGGTGGACCTCTGGTACCAGGGCCTTGACCCTGAGCTGCAGGTCTCCTTCCATCTTGAGGAGGTGGTCCTTGGATGGGTGCTTCGGTAAGGAAATTGCTGGGTACTAATCCTCGCATTCCACCAAGTTGACCCATGTAAAAACCATCATCGTCCATTTCGCCGAACACAAGAATTTCGTTTCCTGTTCTAAAGCTGAGTTCTACTTGCTGAAGATATAATACGTATAGAGTACAGACCGTGATTCGCATAATACGTAATAAATATAAATACATAACAAATCATGTATTTAAATCTGTTATATTTTTGCAAGTGTTACTCAATCAGATCTTGACGAGACCTGAGACGAAAGTCCTAAGTGACCATTACCCCTCTTAAAATTCTACTAGGGTTGTATAAAAACATATGGAAAAGAGGATCTCCATTAAAAAGTGTATCAATCAATTGTTTGAAACAGAATTATAGCTGAGAAAATGGAAATCCATCTAGGAAACGTGAACTAAATGCAACGTCAAAGATTAGTCACTTTCCCTGATTAGGTTTCCATTTGACATTTGGATTCCTATGTCAACCTAAATATTCAATTCTTTTTAACACAAGATCCCCTTTTTGCACATTCAATAACAGCAGTCAGGATTCGATCAGGATCATGGACCATGTATGCACATTCACATCTCAATTTGGCAAAATCTGAACATAAACTAAAAGTAAGAGAACTCAATACCCTAAGAAACTAAAGGGAAACACAAGAATCTATTGAAAAATAAAAAACAATTGATAGATCAACTGACCACGATAAATTGCAGTTGGTCAGCCAGATATAGAAAATAGCTAAGCTACCTTTCAAATGCTGTGATAATAAGCACTAAATAATTGCTCAGTTGAACGTCGAAACGATACTTAAAAAGGAATAACTGTTATACTTGGTTATTTGTCAAACAAGAAAAACCAGAATAAGTGTCAGTTCGGGATTTCAGAGACGAAAACTAAAACTTGTTAAAAAATATATCTATCCTTGGTTAATGTCCTCATAATTCATATTATTTCGAATTCGGTGATAATTCATGTGGATCATAATCGTATAAGGCAACCATTTTCTTCACGGGCATATTTGAATAGATATCCCCCCATCGGTCATTTGAATTTTGTCCACGTCTGCTATGTTGACTCTGCATGTCGCCTATATTTTGGTCTTTCATTTCTTCAACCATATTGTGCGGTACATATCCTCGTCTGCCACGGCACTCGCCCCAATAGAATCCATCCATGTCTTTCTCACCATACACCTTACAATAAACAATTGTTATTTGGTAAACATTTAATAACTCTCGTATTTTGTAATCTATTGTGCTCATTACCTTTATTACGTCATTTTCTAAAAATGCTAGTTCCTCCTCACAAGCATCGGGATTTGGTGACATAGTGATCGGATCGTAGTCAAATAGAGCCAAAAAATATCTAATTCGTTTACTACCTTGCTGCATAGCATGAGGCGATTGATGCATTCCCATTTGAACCGGTCCTTTCCCTCTTTTCATAAACATCTGACCTCTTCCTTTGCCTAAAGAAAAAGATTGCACCGTATTATTGCGCGTTAAATATTCTCGCTCATTTAATATTCAACCTTTTAACGTTTAAAATCGTTTTTACTTCAAGCGATAAACATAATAATTGGAAAACTTATCGTCAATTAGACCGTCTAACTAAGGTCTTAATCAATCTTCCTATTACACCTAATAAAAACTAAGATTTATTATAATAAATTACCCTGTTGATCGAGATATGGATCCGGACCTCTAGGTCCGACTGCTCCAGATCTTTGTGGTAAATTGCTGCCCATTGCTCCATGAGGCCTATAACGTTGATATGCACCTTGCATTCCCATGGCTCCTCGTCCCTTTCGTAAATGGTCGTCCTCTTCGCTGTAGTTGGCTTCGCTTGCCGAATCTTTCGTAATTTCCGGGATACCTATGGAGTATTTTAGATTGAATATTCCCGTATTGTCGATTCAACAAAATAAAAAGGATGGCGCACAGAAAAGTTCACCAGAACTTATTGCGAATTTCTAATATTCGATGAAAATGAATTGCCACATAATATAAAATTTTAACGACGTATCTAAAATTCTTATTTAATAACACACATAATTTACTGCTAAGTATGTATAAAGTTTCATCCGTTCGAGTTTCTATCTACATGTTTGCTATTTTATATACAGATCTATAGGAAAAGTGCATTATCCAATCTTAAATGTGATATGATATATAAGCAGAAATGTGTACGCAACGTGACGGGTGTGGATAGTTTACTCGAACGGGATGATTTCGCATTTTATTACATAACAACATATCTCATAAATTGCTTAACAATTTTTTTTTTTAAGTATGAAGGTAATAAATCGTTGGGATTTTTTGAAAGTTTAATAGGAATAATTTGGGTCGAACTGTTAAATTTCGAAAAGAAACCAGACACAGATGACAACATGGCGAAATGCGCATGTAGAGAAATTCATTATAATGTCAACAATGAAATAGTAGGTAATTTAAGAAATGCCTGTAAAATAGATATATATTGGCTATTTTTTCAGTTAATAAACGTCACCATCAAAATAATTCAAAGTTTTTTGAATTAACAACTCTCAATTTAAGCTATAATACCATTTGATATGTTTGTTTACAATATGATTAATTGGTAGTACATTTTTCTGTGCTAAAAAGCCAACTTGCATGTTCAAGCATCGCCACACTAAGCCATTTCTAAGGTAAAAAAAAAAGTGAGTGATTTAATGTGCGGAAATGCAATGAATGAAAGCCAGGATTTCGAAAGTCTCAGCTGGAGTAAAATTGCAGAATTCAGTGATAGTATGAATCAGTTTAAACGACAATGTGTCTAAACAGAATTAAAACATCTCAATTTATCTGCAGCCAGACATTTAGTCGTTTCGACATTTTTCATACATCAAATGCACACTTGAAATAAATGGTTCAAAATACCTTATTATTGGCCCGAACATTGCTTTTGTGCTTAAATGAAGTGTACACAGAGAAATTACGCGTCTTCCTTACCTCTTCTCAACGCTACGCTAATACCGGTTACTCCATCAAGGATCTCTTTGGTTAGACTAATGTTTGCTTCAAATCAGCAATAAAAAGCGTGGGAAACGTTTGGTTTTGTCTAGTGCAATGTTAAACTTCGACAAGAGGAAGTAAAGACTGCAATTTAACCCTAGCACGCTCTCTGTCTGGATAAGGACGGCTATCAGTAGACTGTACTTTAGGGAAGTATACAGCTCATATAAAATGAGTGAGAAATGTCCATCAATAGATTATTTTTACACTCGGCCTTCTATCGTATTTCAAGATAAGTTTTAATATCCAATTATACTATAAAAATTTCTAAACGAAGTTAGCTTGTAGTGAATTTAGTATGTTAAGCTTCAAATAACTCAAGTATATATATGAGAAGCACTAAAAGTCCAATCGTCTATCTACTAAAATATTTATAAGGGTATGGAAATTAATTGACAATAATTTTACAAGCGTTAGTATATAAACCAAGCATGGTTCAACACTTTTACATTTAATATTGATTGTTTTCTTTCAACATACCCAATTTCGTTGCAATTTTTATGTTATATCGATAGATAGACATACCTATTTGTGAGATGCTTTGTCCAGGATATATTTCTTTATCAGAAAGATTTTCATCGGTTTCGATGATAACCTGTCCTGTGTGAGCGTCAACTCTGGTATTACCAGGCCGTCTTATCTGACTAGGCAAATGGGTTGGGGCGTATCTCGATAAGTTATGACGATTTGGATCGTTCATGCATATCATCCCTGACGCATCCTCAGACATAAGCCCTGCACTATGCTGAATTTGAGTAGGTCCTCCACGAAGAACACTACAGGGTATTGCCGTTGGACAACTATCACTTGATTGACTTTCCCTACTTTTTGTCCTTACTGTGATGTGCTTCGGATTAAGACCTAAGAGTTTCTGAATGTCGACGAGAGCATGGTCACCTGTTGGGCTGTCTACGTCGGTGACTTTCTTCCCGTCGGCGTAAACCGCGTAACCGGTGACTGCCGAACCGTTTAGGGCAACAGGCTGCCAGGTCACTAGCAAAGTGCCGTCCTGCGGTCCAGCCTCCACCTAAATTGTTCAAGATTACAATTGTAGCAATAAATCGGACATTTGCACACGCACGCACGCACACACACACACACACACACACACGCACATACGTACACACGTGCACACGTTTGAGCATTATCTTTTACAGGGGCATTTGCATACTTTAACATGTTTTATTTTCCCCTATCATTGTCGATGATAAATTTACGGGGACCGTCCTCATAAGAGCCAAAAGTCCTCCTAAGAACCATGTCGTCAAAGTAAATGTCCTGGTATGAGACAATGCTCAAACACACACATATATTTATTATAGATTTGGCCATTTAAAGGAGGAAGAGTAATCACGATGCGGATTAGTTTTGAAAAAAGATGCTAACCTGGATATCAGCCGGGGGATCAGGAAGGCCCTTCGATAAAGTCTTGAAATGAACATGGCATGCCCAGGTGTTGGTTAATTGAGCGTTTGGATCTTCAAAGTGGGTGGCTCTAAGGCTTTTCGCCTTCACTGTTACTCTGTAGATAGTTGATGGTGCCAGACCAGTAATTGTGTGACGATATACACCCGGCTTCACGGTCCTCACTTCGACATTGTTTACGCAAACAACGTGCTGGTGGTTACTATTGCTAGGTAGCCACGATATAACCGCGCTCGTTGCAGTTACATTTGAAGCCTTAACAGCTGTAGGTCCAATGGAAGTATCTTTTCCAATTACCATTGTGCAAGCAGCGTCCCGAGATGTTCTTCTCGTATGCGTAACTGATCGCACGCTAATTCTGTGAGGCTGTTTTTCAACGTTAACACATAATTCAATATTATTCATACGTCAACAATAATATAAATTATTTGTGTGCAACACTTATTCAGGTCGTTAAAGTTTACCACCTATAATTCAATCTCTATATATAGGTTATTAATTTAAAGTTCTTCAAGCAATCCTGTCTAGTATCTAAACTTCGAATCATTTATATGGTTGTATATTGCTGCACAGTTGACTTTCAAATATACATCATTTTTACGATATATGTATATGTAATACAAACCCTAGTAGAGTCGACACCCTCGACCAATGCTCTTGTTCGTTCAGTTGCTTTAACCGTCACTTTTAAAACTCCATCTACGTAAACGTGATATGACTCCAATTGATGCTGATTTTCAGGCGCTGTCCAGCCGATCAAGACGCTTTTGTTTAATTGGCGTTCAAGTGTGAGATGTTGAGGTGCTGGAACTAAGTTAAAAACAAAATTAGCGTAAACCAATCATTTTAAACATACAAAAATGTATTAGTATAGTGTACAAGTACAAGCAATTATAATTTATAGCAACATTAATTATAACATAACTAACCAGGTGGTTCATGTTCTTCCTCATCTATATTATCTACCTCCATAAACGGCGGTAACTCATGCCTGCGGTTTGCCTCTTCCAATGACGCTAATTCCAGATCAATATCTTGCAAATAACACTGTAATGAGAGTATAGGAAAATAATAAGATGCCTGGATAGAGAAATGCAATTATAATTATCAAAAATAATAATTGGTAGTTTCTAAAAATATTAATATAAATATTAATATAAACATATCAGGACTTATCAGTTCTCGGTATGATCTGAATCTCCTTAATGATTACATAGTACGTGCTGGTTTATTTGGTTAAATGGAATCATTGAAATAGTTGGTAAAACGAGGCTTACTTGCGGAATATTCGTAGATGCAGCATCATCAACATCTCTAAGACCAAGAACTGCTTGATGGAATTCCAACAAGTCATCACCAACTAGTTTTTGTACGAAATTTGCGGGAACAAGACCTCGTCTGCCATCAAGTGTTTCGGCATCTAAGAATCCATCATCATCAGGTAGGCCCCATACTAAGAGATAGTCTCCTCCCTGTACGGGCAATTCTGCTTCGGGATTTTCATTTGGTGAATGTTGAAATGGTTCGTAAGTGAATCGAGCAATATAGACATAGCATCTCCCCTTTCCAGGAATGTCTAGCATGTCAACTTGTCCTTCGGTCATGATATTCTCATTAGTCAGCCTATCCAACTGGTTGGTGAGTATTCCCGTTGGAATTTTCGGCATTTGACGTGGTCCGAGAAAGTGGTGGCTTATTGTTCCCGTTGGCGTTGGCGAACTCGCCCGCAAGCTCTGATGAATCCGATCGATGATGGCTTGCTGATGCATTTGGTTCACTTGTGACTGAGCTGACAATTGCTGCATTGCGTTATGAAGTGGGTCTCCTATTGCTTGCAATAAGCCTACCGATGTTGATCCTGAGACATCATTTTTACGTCATATTAGTTTTTTATTCCAAGATCAGTACAATGCGATATTGTTTCTTACCTGAACTCACTGCTGGAGTCCCGAAAGCATTGGTCCCGGCAGTAGAGTAGCTAGGCACAGTAGTTGACAAAGTGCTCTGAACGGACGAGAATGGAAGTACCGATTGGGAGGAACCTGCTGCAGAATGTATCGTAGACATGGTGTTTGGTAATATAGAAGGTAGCGTCCTCGTTTGATGCATAGTGGTGTGTGGAACAGAATAGTGGTGTTGCCCTAACTGCGTGTCGTAATTCGTTGCACCCGAGGTATAGACCCCATTTGCGTGGGATACCATTGATAAGTTGGGGTACGTTACCGACTGCAGATGACATCAGGAACATATAACGTACATTTATTATACACCCGGGAAAAAATGGATTCAGATATAGTTATATCTGAATCATATATGGTTATATCTGGATCATATATGGTTATATCTGGATCATATATGGTTATATC
>JAPYZR010012478.1:0-11695 GCA_030522945.1 Trichopria nigra
AAGAAAACTTAAAAAAAAAAAAAAAAAAAAAAAAAAAAAAAAAAAAAAAAAAAAAAAAAAAAATTTCTAATAATATATCCAAAACAATACAAAAATATAGATGCATTAAAAAAAAAAAGTTTTATTTAGTAATAATAATGATAATGAAAATAAAGATAAAAACTTTTAAATACGATATAGATAAAAATCATTATGTAAGAAATAATAATTTAAAAGAAAACATTGAAAAATCGTAACAATTATTATTATATTATTATATTGTATACATTAATAAAAAGTACATTTCTATGGTACTATTACCAAAAAGTATAATCATAAATAATTTACTAAATTGTCAATGATTGCGAAATATTTATTTATTCATAAATTATAATTATATATATATTTATAAACCCTAGTAGAAAATAAGACTAATTTATGGCCATTTTTTCTGGACTCCATTACTTTTGACATAGTAGAGGTCAGCAAAATTGGGCAGAAACTGGTCTCATTTTCTACTAGGGGAAAAAAATATATATATAAGAGGCATTTCTATACAGAGATAAATAATACATTATTCCAAATTCTCAAAATATACGTGTTCCCACCTCATTTTTCGACCACAGGCACGTCGAATTGGCATATTAAAATTAGCATACACATATCTTTCTAGAAATGAAGATATGGGAAACCAATCGAATTTCCGGTTCACGCGGCCGGCCGGTGTTTTAATAGTTTTACGGCACTATATATCTGTGCGTATTCAACATACACTAAACCGAGTAGAAAGTTTTCACGAATGCCATTTATATTACGCTTTTTAATCTTATATTTATTAAATTTATTTTTATGCATTTGATGGTCAACAGAATATTTTCACGACTCGAGTTTCTTTTTTTTTTTTTTTTTTTTTTTTTTTTTTTTTTTTTTTTTTATTTTTTATTTTTTTTTTTATTTTTTCTTTTTTTTTTTTAAGTGATTTTCATTTTATTATAGACTTGTTGTCTTGTTTTTTTCATTTTCCGGGAAAATAAAGGATATGTCCGATGTTGACGCTACAAAAATCTCGAATTAGTACGTTTTTATTTTTTTTTTTAATGAGGCGAGTTTACATCAAATTAATAAAAGTAAATCATTTTCTTAACCGTAGAATTTTTTACACAAGTGAAAAAAATGTTTAAATAATTTAAAAATGGATTTAATATATGTATATAAAGGTCCCTATCAAAAATAAATAATGCCTGTAAAAAAATAATAGAAAGTTTAGAATAAACATTGTGTACGAAGAAAAATTACAATATATATATTATATAATATACATATAATTCGATTTTGACCATAGAAGAAGTAATTTTCTTACCTGATGAACCTTTAAAGGTTTAATATTGGTTTACATTATTGTGCTTATACAAAATTTTATCGTCGCTAATAGTTATAGTTTCGTACAATGGGCGCAAAGTGCAACATTATGGCCGCCGGCGATCCACGTGTCCGAAGGTATCGGGCGATCGTGGGTGTACAAGTTGTACACCCACGTTGTGAACATGACTTTTCGCCATAGTAGGAGCGAAGTATACGACGATGGGAACTTTTTAATTATACAATTTAAACATTTTTCACTTTACACCCACCAAAAGTCGTACTTTGCGCCTGCTGTGACGTAAAATGTCAAAATTGTTCGAATTTCGGAAAATGAAGGAATTTACAAAAATTAATGTATTATTTTGTAATACTCTAAAAATTTTTTGAAAAATATTTAAAATGTCAATATGATTGAAAAGTATTCTAGATACTTTATGCATTTTCAGATTCTTTATTTGTGGATTTTGTATTCAAGTATTTTTTTATTTTCGAAATTGGATTGAAATTTTCAAATTTTAAATAAATTGTTTTTGGATTCGAAGGTATTAGAAATGAATAAAATAACGAATAAAAAAAAATGACAAAACGAATGCATTTTTATTCATTCGAATCAATTTTCGATTCTTTGTTTATATATTTCGATATACCAAACTTAATACAGTAGATTAAAACGTTTGAATCTTTTTTCTATCCAATCAGGACGACCTTCATTTTTTAATTTGAAAAATGACATTTTTTTAATTTCAATTACATCTTTGAATCTGTAGAAGATGTAATTGAAAGATTTTTATGTCTTTCCTTTACGAAAATATATCGATTTCTCTCATGAAACAATTTTAATCCTTCTGATGGTGATAATTGCAATGCAATTTCGCTAATCTTGAATTGGCATTTTGGAGAATTGCGCGAATATGAATTCCGAATTTGAATCCACTTTTGAATTTTTCCTTTTTGCGTCCGCTAAAAGTACGAAATGACCTCTAGTGCCCAAAAGTGCGGAAAATTAAACAATCGCCGTATTGTGTCGTGATTAATTAGCGAATATCAGCAATTTTCAATTTCCACCAAGCGCGTGACCTATAACTCAGATGAATGAGGATCGGGAGCGAAGACGTAATCCCCCGTGAATTTCGGTCAAATACTGAATTCGTAATCGAATTAACGGTTTTTTAGAAAGCCATATATAGAGTCAACGCGGAATTGTAAAAGCCATATGGGATGATGGGTCGAACGCGCGTCCGTCTTTTTTTTCTCTTTTTTCTTTTATATGTCCGTCTCGGATTCTCGACTCGCGTTCGTCACTTTCTCCCATTTTGGAAATGTCGCGTATATAATAATGAAACCGGTTCCCTTCGTGTATCCTACTATTCCCGATATGTTATTGTAAAGACTTTGAAAGAATTTCGTCATTCCACAATTCAAGACCTGTGAAGCTTATCCTTATTAATAATGACGACACTATATAGAAATGAATGGAGATACAGTCATAAAAGGAAAGAATATTAGGCTTACTAACAAACAAACAAAAAAAAAAAAAAAATGGCATATAAAAGTGTGAAACTAGCGGAGAAATGGTAAAAACAAAAAAGGAACCAATGCGGATGACTCTAGTTTTTATATATTATCGTATAACATTTTATCAATGAATAAATAAATAAAATTGTCAATATGCAACAACGTCTGTAATCACGTACAGATTGGTCAGTAAAACTTGTTAAAATATTTATAATCAAAGCCACAACAAATTCGTGAAATGTGTTTTTTTTTTAAAGCTTTTTTTAAATATACTACATAGTATGCAAAACGTAATATATCCACATCCAAATTTACTTACCATCAGTAAAATTGTTTATAGAAAGTATACATTCAGGTAATTTATTACACACATAATAAAAGAATTGATTAAATTGCATTGAAAAATGACTTTCTTCTTATATTTTTTTTTCAATTTTTTTCAATTTTTTTTTTCAATTTTTTCAGTCCATCTATATTATATATGAATCTATTTAAATCCGTTCGAATATGTTTGAATTCGTTTGTATCCGTTCGAAATCGTTTGAATACGTTCAAATTCGCGTGAATTCGTTTAAATCCGTTTGACTTCGTTCGAGTACGTTCGAATTCGTTTGAATCCATTCGTATACATTTGAAATCGTTTGAATGCATTTGAATCGGTTAATTTACATTTGAATCAGTTCATTTACTTTTTAACCCGCTCGAATCCATTTGAATACATTGGGCAGTGGAATGTATAAATGTAAATCAAATAAAATAAAAACGGACCGTAAATATATAAATATTTCCCAATACGATTTAATCTATTTTTGATTGACGAGTTTTAATAGTATTCCTCAAAAAAATGCAATAAATGAAGTTATACAATACAATAAATACAATACAGAAGAAGAAATACACTAAAAGGGAAAAAAAAGTTTTCCACTATCATATTTGAATATATATGTGAAAACTCGTCAATCAAAAATGGATTAAATCGTATAGCAAAATTTACATATTTACAGGCCGTTATTCCTTATGTTTGATTTTCCAGTAAACGAAGACGTATTGAAAGTCCACAAAACGAATTGACGGAACAAATACTCAATATTTTTCAACCCATTTACAATTTGCTACGTATTGAAACGTATTCGGTATTTGTTTCGTCAATTCGATTTCTGATCTTTCAATTCGACATTTATACGTTCTATTACTCAACGTATTCAAATGGATTTGCATGGATTGAAACGTATACGAACGTGCATTCAAACGGATTCGAACGGATTCGAACTATTATTGTATTTCTTCTTCTGTATTGTAAGTATTGAATAGTATAACTTCATTTTGCATTTTTTTTGAGAAATACTTACATATTAAATCGTATTGGGGAATTTATACATTTACTGTCCATTTTTTCTTGTATTTGATATATGCAAAAAGTTTTTCTTTTTTCATTAAAAAAAAAAAAAAAAAAAAAAAAAAAATAAAACTACAAAAAAAATATATTATAAAAAAACTACAGAAAATATAAAAAATAACAAAAACAAAAGATTAATCAAAAGATTAAAAGTGATGAAAACAATTAAAAAAAAAGTTTTCTTTTTTTATTATGTAGGTACATTTTATGCTTCCGGAGTGAATAGTGAATAGAAAACGGATGATATATTAACTAAAGTGAAACTTTTAAATACTATATGTTTAGTGATTAACGACATTAGTAAACGATTGATGCTCGTTTTCCAACGAGCTATTTCAAGTATTCAGCAAACCGTATTTATTTACTCACTTTTATCACATTTATATATACGACGTGTGCTGCAGCTCATTTACATTCAACATTGCACGTTTACTAGACCGGTCTATAATTTTTTTTTCACAAAACTAGCATTGTCTCGTTGTCTCGTTGTTACATTGATGTACCGTTTATGTACATATATAAGCAAAGAAGTAAATAGAGCGTCGAGTCTTACACATACCGCACGCATACAGTTTTTTAATGGTTTTCCATTTTTTGTCATTTTTATTATTTACACTACTGAATATTCTGATTTCACCATTTTTTATTTCACTTCTAAAATTTCACAAATTCGATTTGTTCTAAATTGATTTTTGTTAACATTTCGTCGAGTTAAATTATTTTTACAATTAATAAATTTTTTTTTTTAAATGAAGTTTTTCTTTTAAACTTTTCGTTTAGTCGTCGCTAAACAATGGGGTGAAAAAATTCGATTAAACCGACTCGGCAGTTCATTCAACTGAACGCCCATTCAACGATTCTAAAAATACTATACGACTCCATCGCGAAAGGAGAACGATCCGAGCGCTGAAAATCTTAAGCATACAATAGAAATCCCATCAGCGTTTGTTTTTATTTAATTGAACGGGACAGACGGGCAAAAAATAATCCGACCATTTTCGTCGTTTTTCTTAAATACACACGTTGACCTTGATGCCAATTTGCCGAGCCGGCAGAAGAGAATAAGCGTTTCTGCGGTCTCAGTTTTTCGCGAGAGATCTCTCGCTCCGTTAGTGCGCGCACCGCCTCGGTGGCGGCATGCCATTCCCATTGTCCCATTGTTCGAAATAAATTATTCATGGTTTATTCTTCCCTCGATTTCTGCTCTTGTTATTCCGCTCGATTCTTGACAGACGGGAACGGCGGAATATGCATAATGACGCTTTTAAATGCGTGGCGAGAAACTACTAAATACGTTAAATAACACATTAATTATGTTACGACATAATAAGTATAATATATTCTATGTAACTCTTTATAAAGTGTCCCTGGAGTGGGAATGAAGTGTACCTCAATTGTTCTACTAGGTTTTACTGACGAACGTTTCTCGTTTGATTTCAGCAGAGTCATGAAGAGCAGGAGCTTTGGTTCACTCGCGTTCCTACTGACCCTGTCTGCGACCGTCTGTCGCATTCAAGGTCAGCTGAACTTCGAAGGCAACCCGCTTACGGAAAACACCGACTACACCGCCGAAGAGACTAAGCCTACTACCTTTTCCGATAGGACCGCCAGGCAGAGACTCTATCCAGTTTACAGGAAGGAGACCGAAGACGAAGGTGACGTGACCTCGAAGCCGGTCACGAAAATAACGCAAGTCGACGAGGAGGATGACAAGGATGATGAAAAGCCACAGGAGACGGGACGAGGCATATCCCTGGCCCAGTATCAGATGCAGCAAAACCAGATGCGAACGGTAGCATTGATGCAGCAGCAGCGAGTTATAGCGCACCAGCAGCAGATGCAACGGCAAAAGTATCATCAACAAAAACTTCAGCAGCAACAGTTGCTTGAACAACAAATGTTACAGCGGCAAATACTGGAGCAACAGCAATTGGCCCATCAGAAGCTGCAGCAGCAGCAGAAACTGGAGCAACAGCAGAAACTGGAGCAACAGCAAAAACTGGAGCAACAGTATTTGGAACAGAAGAAGCTACAGCAGCAGAAACTCGAACAGCAGAACATGCAACAATTGCAGCAGCAACAGTTGGAGCAGAAAAAGGTGCAACAGTTGCAACAACAGCAACAATCGGAGCAACAGAAGCTGCAGCAGTTGCAGCAGAAGCAGTCGGAGCAGCAGAAGCTGCAGCAGTTGCAACAGAGGCATTTGGAGCAGCAGAAGCTGCAACAGTTGCAGCCACAACAATTGGATTCGCAACAGTTGCAACCGCAACAGTTGCAAGAAATCCAAATTGAAGAACCAGATACCAAAGGACAACCAATCGTGCAAAAACAAGCGCAGCCTCCGCGACAAATAACGCCGTCCGAGGTTGCTCTTAATACCTTCTTAACCTCTAATACGCCGGAAGAGTCTCAATACGCGCTGAACTACTATTTAAACAGTCAAGCAACGTCGCGTCAGCAGCCTCACATATCGGAAATCGTGATACCGCAACGTGTACGTCAGTATCCCGATCATTACTCGGGAAATCATCCCAGTCTCTACGAGCAAGACCCGCTGGTTTCCGGATTGCCAGAACAGAATTACCCATCTCAAAACCTTCAAGACTTAAATTATGAAATGACCTATCATCCAAACCATCGTTATTACGGAACTGTTGACATACCAAAAAGCGAAATATCCAGGTTACCTTACCGACGTCCACTTTATCGCTATCCAATGAGTATTCCTATGTCGCCGGTCATTCAGTCTCGAATTGGACCCCCGACAACTTTTTCAAAACCCAGCATTCATCCGTCATTCAAGTTCCAGCCATCGGCGGAGGTGGTTTATTCCCGTCCTCCGGTATTCGCACGCAGTCCGTCGATCAGCAAACCTCCCATTATTTACGAGGAACCCGGCAGTTGGTCCGACATTCCTCCTCCAGTCCATCCCTCCAAAGACATCCTGTACTCGCAATTGTACGCTCAGTCTTACGATCCACATTATTACAATTACATCGCGAAAACCGGGAAAATCAAACCATGGCTCTACGGGAAACTCAAGGGTGAGGAAGAGGAAGAAGAACGCGACGAAGGAATCATGTGGGAGTTGTATCGTGGCTTCAAACAGAATGGTTTGAAGCATCTCATGAATCCGAGTTTCCTGCTGGGTCTGACGATTCCGGCGCTCACGATCATGCTGATGGGCTTGGTGCAACAACGGTCATTGCTCGGGAGATCCTTGGGTTCGACGCCGGGCGCGACGGACCTCAACGAGGATAAGAAAAGGCGCAAGGAGGAACTCGACGAGTATACGAAGCGACTGCAGAAAGCTCTGGACTGCTACAAGAAACTTGGACCCACGGACAAAAAGGAGGACTGTTGGCGGTGAGGTGACCATAATGTGGTGATTCTCTTCGATGGAAAGTGGTTTTCGGGGCCAGTGGTGTCGGACTATTGTAGTGGTCTAATAGTATTTCCAATCGTGAGGGATGTGCCTGTTACAGACGCTGAAAAGAAAGTGGAATAAAAGCAGTTACAGTGACGACGTTAGAACGAAGATATAACGAGTGAGGAATTGCACAATTCAAAATGATGCTTTCTAAACGTCCTGACTAAAATAGTTTTACAGTCGACGTAGTTAACAACGCGACTGACACGTTCCGGTCGGAGTATTTTTGCATCGACCTTCTTTTAAGCGCCTACAGTCTGTTACCTAGTTAAGTAATCGAGTCGCGGGTATAAGCGAGAGATGCCGTTTCGCACGAGGTTCGTTAACGCATTTACGCGCCGGGGGGAACCTCTTCCGAAACACTTGGTTGCTCCCCTCTGCTAATGTTGCTATTTTATTACAGTTTTTGATGCGAAGAACTAGTAGTATCCAGGCAGAGAACTGTAAAAAATGTAATTATACTGTACATATAGACGTTATAGACATTATTACATTCATTCAACGATTTGATTTATTTCTTTTTTTTTTTTTTATTAAAATTAGTGGGTTCCGGTGAATGACAAAGAATTAAAGTGCCAAAAATGGAATCGAATTGAATCAAGACAAGTATAGAGGAGCATCGGGATTGGCTGATCGGATGACATCAGCCAATCACGACGTTCCTCTATTGGTTTTTATTTCATTCAATTCCATTTTTATTTTCCATCGTTAAATCGTTGTCGTTCACGATTGGTGGGGGGGATCTAAGAAGGCGACAAATTCATAGGCGCATAAAAAACCGTTCGCGTTGTAACACACGTAAAGTCCCACGTTCTTACACCGAGAGAGGTTATGTTGTTCCAGATTCCAGAATATATAATGTCCCAGATAAACGGAAATAATCCCAAAAAATGCGAATAATCTAAAAATCGTGGTGTTCCGTATTTCCGTTATGTTACTTTTACCGACGTAGTTCGCTAAACGGACGCTATATGAGGCGCCACTAGTAAACTTTTGAATTCCTTTTTTCAAATCCCTTTTATGACCGGTTTCCATGTCGAATGTGCGAATTAATACGCATCGAAGAATCATCGAAATAACCGTTAAAGAAACAAACTCGAGGTTAAATGGCGCGACAATTCTGATTGGCTCTTATTTCGTGTTATTCGTAAATGAAAAAAAAACGGATGTAGTTCGTGTTTAGGTCAATTTCAGAACGATTCATTCCTGATGCAAGTTTTTTTTTTCCAAAAACCGAAATTTACCGTTCGAGGACTGGTCGACGGAGGGCGCAGTGATTGGTTCTAACAATGTAAATGAATTTTTTAACGAACAGATGGATTGACGTCACACGGCAAATCAGAAATATGAATTCCGGTTCACGGGACCATCCCCAAAGATCAATCATCAGAATCATTGTAGCGAAAACATTCCACTGCATTTCCAGTGCCCCCTAGGAAATTTCGCGTTAAAATAATATTTCACATATGCAATAGTGCTCTTGGCATTTCCTAAAGTGGTGCTGGCACTTATTAAAGAAGAAGTTCGAATGTATAGTGATGATTTGACCTACTTACAGTCTGGTTCAAGTGTAATTCCATATAGTAGATGTGAGGATCGTGTTCAACTCTACCAAGATTTAAACTATGTCCACTTTCTTCGATTTTTCATTAGTGCGTCCAATTTTTGTCAAATGAAAGAATGTTAAAATTGCGTTCAGGCGAGATGAAGAAGTTTTGACGTAGGTCCAAATAACTTTCGAATATCATATATCTCTTGAAGAATATTAGCTCGTGACCTATTTTTCGAACGGGAATTTTAGCATTTGCTCCGAGCTGACGACGAGGTGAAGGTGAAATGATATTCGGAGTCGGCACACGAAAAAGAAAACGCATATACGTCAGGTCGGTCGCTCACACTTGACCTTGATCATCGGTTTCGAGATCCGGACATCCGATACGAGGGCAAGCCCCCAAAAAAAAATTCCTCGATTGTTGGATCATGCAGAATTAGCGAAAGTTTCTTTTTGAAATGCATAGTATAAGGTTTACATTTGTATACGAGAGTAGAGATGTGTAATGACATATTTCGATGGAGGAGGCGGAACGTGGGACTGGACGTTTATTAACTATATATGATTAATGACAATTCTCATCTAGAAATTGATGCTTCCGAATAATTAGAATTAATATTTTCTTAAATTAATAATTTCGTAATTATTTATAAGAGATCTCCTTAACCTTTTCGCTCCGATTTTTCCTTTAAAATTGACCTCGCATTTTAGCTGAATTTCATGACTTAAATGAATGAAAATCTTATGACAAGTCGCCACTTGGAGTGCTGGTCCATATATGGACCACTCCCGGAAAGAAAGTTGAGGCTAATGTAAAAAATTATAAGTGAGGGTTTAAGAGCGCTTTTCAATGTTTTTTGTGAAATTTGAAGGTCAAAGTATGAAAATGGGTATTTGCGCTTGAAAATTGATATATCTATACGTTTTACGAGTCGCTGAATTCAACGTTAATTTTAAAGGTCAAAGAAGTAACCAGGATTTTTTTCGACATTTTTCCTAAATTTAGTGCATTAAAATTAAATGGACCTAATAAACATCTATTATATTCGCTTTTCTTGTTGGTCCATATATGGACCAGTCCCGGAGCGAAAAGGTTAATAAAACTATTAAACGAGAGTCTCGATAGTGACATCGATAATCTTCGATAAAGTGTTAATATCAAAATTGTATTAATTGCGTTTAGCACACATTGCAATTTTTACGTTATAGATTATTGCTTTGGAAATTTCAGGTTGATAAAGTTGAAGAATATATTTGATATTTTTCGCGCAATTAATTTGTTGCCTTGTTTATTCTACAATTTTCGTATTATATTTATTACTTCGACCCGCACCGTAAGTAGGCACGAAGTATTGAATTTTCAATTGTGACTCCGAATGAGAAACATATTACATTTTGGAAAGGGTGTGTAGCGTATAACAAATACAATATAATATGATAAGGAAAATATGTAAAAATGTAATTGAGCGTTTTGAACGAATAAGTGAAATTGTAAATGTAAATATTACATGATTTCATCGCTTGGAACACTCACACACACACACACACACACACATACACACACACACACACGCGTTTCTACTGTGCCAATCGCGAATTTTTACAAAACTGTGTATCGCATTTATCTGTGTCCGCAGATTAATAGTGTATATGAAAAACGAAAATAAAGATTTAACATTTTGAAAGAAATCTGTTTAGATTTTATACAGTTCCTGTTTACAAGAGCAATCATTCGTTTTATTTCCTAACTTAAAAATTGAAATTCTACTAAATACTCGAAATTATGTGAAATATATAAACGATACTATATTGTGAAAAAAAAAACAATTAAAATAAAGGAGGTAATTAGAATGAAGAGGTACTTCTGAATATTTGTGAAAAAAATTTCATCAAATTTTACTTACTTCCTTTATTTTAATTGTTTTTCGTCTATTTTAACACTTTTTATGATTTTTTATGAAAGAAGGCAACAGTATCGTTTACTCATTCTCACTCAGTCAGTTATAAGGGAGTAAATTTCTTGATCGGAAAAATTAAAATAGGGGGAGTACATTGGTCCCCTATTTCTTGGTTCATATTCTGTGTAATGTTTTCTTTTCGTAAATGCGAGTAATATTTTCTTTATTTATTATTACGTAACGTGTTCTACGTTGCATTAATTGGGATGAAACAAAACAATAGGTGCCTATATACAAGCGGAATGAAAGATCATGTAGATACAACATATACAGGGTGTCCCAAAAGTTTGGAAAGGTTCCTGTAAATTTTGAAAGAGACAAATTTTCGAAAATCGCTGAAACACGTGAAACGATTTTTCAAAAAATCTATTTTTTCTGAGGGGTTCCAACCCCCCCACCCCAGGGGGGGGGGGGCGTGGCGTACGAGGGGGGATGAATATCTTAAATGGCAACATGGGTCGAGTGGGGGCTCATTTGAAAGGTCTTTTCGAGACGAATTCAAA
>JAPYZR010012481.1:0-10517 GCA_030522945.1 Trichopria nigra
GGAAATGGACATTTTCAGAATATTACAAATAACACGAAATCTAGAAACATTAAATTTAAAGTTATTATGTATATAGTATATACTTTGTATAAAATATTCCTAACAAAGTACACGGAATGGTTGCGGTTGACTAAACTCATATTGTAGACAAAACTATAAAAACGTTATAAAGTTTACGAAAGATGGACTGAGTGCCGTAGGCCGCAGTCGCGAAGTATTTTGAATTATTGAGGCCCGAAGGGCCGAATCAAGACAGTCTTGCGATCGAAGCGAGCTGGGGGTCCAGGGGGCAGAGCCCCCTGGTGGTGTTGGCGGCCGGGGGCCGCAGGGGCGAAACCCCTAGTTTTTCAATCAATTATTGCCAGTATCAATTGAATTAATACCTACCATAGGGCACTAGGAAGAGTACGCAACTTGCGAAGAATCCATGAAGTGCACTCCAACAGAATTCCTTCTTATTGAAAAGCAAATTCTGATGCCCGGGAGTGTATAACTTTGGGTAAATTAGGCTGTTCTTATCGTTAACGTCTTGATCAAAAATACCAACTGCTAAGACAGGTAGTGACGTGTAAAATAAATTATAAACAGAAATATACATAGGGTCGAATACAGTCTGAAACATAAATGAAAACGCCTGTTATTCAATGATTATAAATTTGCTTTAACATCATTAGATCTATGTTACCAAAATATCAGTAAGGATTTCCGTTCAGTTTTTGAGTCTCAACCGCATGTAAGTGAAATAACTTAACGCAGAAGACGCAAAATCACATTCGCCTTAAACTCATCATTCATTTATTGTAACATTTATGGTTAATATTAGAATTTTATTTGTTTCAAAAAAGTGCTCGAGAGAGTATGCCTCAGACAGTTCGTGGAACCTCCCGACCGAGGGGACGTCCAGAATGTAACACAGGTTAAACGTACTTTAACTTTCTTCTTTATTGTTAAGAAATTGAGATATCTAAAAGGGAACGTTTTTTGCTTTTCGTTCAATGCGTATTATAAAAATATTAGTAGTTGGAGTTCGGGAGATGCTCTTGGCAAAACTATTTCACAATCTGTCCCATCCCTTGCAAAAACGGAAGCGTACCGTATGCTTAAAAGTACAAATTCACGCTTATAGAACGCTATGAGTACACTTAAAATGTAAAAAGAAGCGTGAATTTGCACTTTTAAGATACTTTTGCCTTTTTTCATGTAATACTTATTTTGTATAGAAACTACGGAATGGAAAGTCTAGTTAAATTAAGTCACTTGCAATTTAGCGAGCGTAGAAAAAGTCGCATAACTGCTCCTTTGAAACTTATTTTAAATCAATTCTTTTTGTTTTGTCTCTTCTTAAATGTATTTATAATTTCTTATGTATGTTGTAACATAATTTTGGAAATGAGTGCTCTCCCCTGGGAGAGTTACTCACACGTACCCCCTACGTAATCCATGTCATCAGAATTGTATAATTGTATAAAGATTTACCAAATGTCTAAATACTAAATATCTAATGACAGATTGTAAATGAACTGGGAAAATAAAAAAAAAAGAAATAAAAATGCTCCTTTGAGGTAAAAACCCGAAGGCATAAAAATTCCCAACAATGAGTTACAAAGTGCCCGTATACGTGTGTATATACCCTGCAAAGCGGGATCGCCGCTGATCTTCGGGGACCTCGCCAGACTGGAGGTAGTAAGGCGTTCCGTCTCCAGAACCCTGATATTACGAGCGCGAAGATCGGGGTGGTGAACTCGAAGAAAGCCGGCTTGAAGGGCCGTGGCCTCTGACGAGGATCAGACCGCCTTATTTTTAACATAGGCACTGTATAAGTCGTCATCCTTGAAAGAAATGAGGCAGCCAGAGAGGAGGAGGAGGTATGAAGGTCGGTCAGATTAACCTTTATCACAGTTAGGTGATAAGCTGGGAGAAGAGGTGATACTCTTTTACATATTTGCATTATGGCCAAAAATATTTTATTTATTTCTGGCAACATCAATTTAACACTATTATCTGACTACAGTACTAGCGACCTAACTACAACGAGGTTCGAGGGGGTGTGGGGGGGGGGGGGGGGGGGGGGGGGGGGGGGGGGGGGGGGGGCGGTATTGAAAAAGTGTGGTGCCGCGGGCGGGTTCGAATCCCCGTGGAGCAATGTTTTTCTGGATTTGAATTGAAAAATATTAATTTGGAAAATAAACATTACTACCGAAGGTTCGAATTTGTGGCGGCTATCGACATCTGTCGGTAGTTTTCGCCACCGTGAATTGTTTTTTCCGTGATCGACGCGCCGTGCATTTGTTGACAGAACGCTACGGTGCGACTGCCACGGCTAGATCACCGATGTTGATCGTCCACGGGGCCGATTGTTGTGAGGTGAAAGAAGTGTGAGGTATATGTTTGTTAAATGTTTATGTGTTGTCCTGTGAGGGATCATGATAAACCTTGCTAGTTGAACCATAATGGTATAGAAGCAAGTAAAATTGACCTATGTACAAGGAGGTTCGACGGAGGCGGCGACAGCGCGAATAACTCCTTTTTATTGGTATCGGCCTACTGCGCTTACGATAGGGAGATGCCAATGGAGGAGTGGGACAATCTGATTCAAATGTCCCAAAACAAATTTATTCCACTGATAACAGGGGCAGACGCCAATGCTCATCATACCCAATGGGGAAGCAGGGCATTAATGAAAGAGGTGAGTCACTATTTCAGCCTATCTTTTTTTCCAAACTATTAATATGTAATAGGGGGAGGGGGGGGGGTACCCTAACATTTAGAAATACGCTGAGGGAGGACGTGCTGGACGTAACATTGGTTACGGATTCAGATAGGCTTAGGGTCAGATATTTTTCGTGCAGATACTGAACCTTTGCCCCCAAAGAAATTTCTTAACCCGTCAAGAACGGACTGGGAGACATTCACAAAAGAGGTGAATCTCCTATTAGCCCCCAATAGTAGAGAAATTTTACCACAAAGCCGAACTTGAAGCGGAAGTAGGTACTACTTTTTCCGCGTTCGATATTGCGATCTCATGTGCCTTTCGAATGATTTCTTGAAAAGACACCGCGTTTTTTGTGTGATATATTCTTGTCGGTTTGTAAGACGGAATTGTTAAATGTTAAAAAAAATCTGTCATAATAAATTAACTTGTTACTATTATCATATCTCAGCAATCATTTATAAATATCTCTTATATTTGAATATTTCTGTACATCTGTTAAATTAAAAAAAAAAATTTAATTTATCATATATATTCATTATTTCTCTCTTTTTTTTTTATATATACATTAGTGGATCGTGAGCCTGTTTTACTTTGTCCACATGTACTATTTTATGTTTTCTTGAATTTATTTGTAATTTAATGTCTCGTGGTGGAAGTATTTGAATAATCTAGTAAGGTCCTTAGTATTCGTCATCCACTTTGCCCTTTTTAGGTTCCTTCAAGAGCAGAACCATTTCTCCTTCTCTGAAATGTTTGACGTTTAGTTTTCGGTCATAATAGGCTTTTGATTTATGTTTGGCTTGTGACAGGTTCATGGCAGCAAGTATCCGTGCTTCGGCCAATGTACTGGTCAACTCGCTTAGGTAGTCATCATGTTTGATGACTCTTTCTCTGGAAGCACGCGCACTAGGCAAACGGGCGGGATTCCCGTAAACTAGATCATGAGGAAAATAACCTGTTCCTTCATGAACGCTGCTATTCTATAAAAGCATAGCGAACGGAAGCCATGCGTCCCAATCGTTCCGTAGCTCGACAAAATTTTTTAGGTAGTCGACCGACACTTGGTAGCTTCTGTCGAGACTGCCGTTGCTCTGCGGATGATAGGCAGAACTGACAAAAGTCTTGATTATAAAAATTTTTGCAAACTCTTTCAAGGTTTTTGCAATAATGCATCGACCTTGATCTGTAAGAATAGATACCGTCGCGCCGAAGCTGCAAATAAAATTTCTCGCAAAAGACTTCGCAACTTCATTTGCCGATGCTTCTACAAGTGGAATTGCGAGAAAATATTCCGTCAGCAAATCCTGGATTGTCAAAACATAACGATTTCCGTTGTCTGTGATCTCCATTGACCCCCAAATATCGAGAGCCATTTATCGAACGCGGCTCGTGGTGTGTCGGTTGACGAATCTCGGCTGGACCTGCTGGCATCGTAAAATCAATACCATGACCTTCCTCATTATGTACCGCCGTAAGTGTCTCATATGCTCGGTGGAATAGTATCGGTCCTGTTGCTAGATCACCCAAGTGCCGCATGTCTGAGTTTGCGGGTAGCAGAGGGGTCTAATGTAAACACTTCAGATGTAGATGATGCCTGGATGCGTCGCTGTTACGTGGAAATATTTGGTTTTTTCGCTTATCTCATTTTTATGTATGCAGATATTTACGCTATAGTGATGAGAAAATATTTTAATAATGTTGTCGTCTCCAAAACTAGACGTAGAGTCTAGGTTATCGAATGCTCGCACGTGTTCTGCACAAGATAGTATGTGTTACCTGTCATTCAAGATTTCTCGTAATTCCAAAGTTATGTTTAATCCGTGTAATGGTTCCATCTAACTTTTCATAGCGGAGATAGACCACTGCAGCGTATGCTGAGCTGGGTGCGTCAGCAAACCCATGCAGTGTGATGGTGCTTATGTAGCGGAATGTAAACTTTCTTTAAGTTAGGCAAATCTTCATGGATTTGTAACCACGTGTTAGCGAGGTCACCGGGTAAGGGTTCATCCCATTGGATTTTGTGTCGCCACAATGGGTGCGATCCACGCCAATGGATCGTAGAATTTGGCAATGAGCGATAACACTCGACATTTAGATATTTCTGTCATTGGTGTGATCATAACGTCAAAGGTAATGTTTTACAATCCGACGTTGCAGTCCAAGTAAGGCCTAAGAGATTAAGTTCCGTTGTGTCAGATTCACCGTGAACCCATGCGCGTCCATGGTTATTCGGATCTATACCAGCGAACAAGGTTCTCTCATTACTGCTCCATTTACGAGCTGCAAAGTGACCCTTGGACAGAAGAGCGATTAGGTCAAGGGGCATCTGTTTGAGTAGTGAGATATCATTTGCGCCAAACAAGCAGTCATCCACATATGTGAACTGCTGAAGAATTTGGGTTCCATATGGATGCTCTTTTCCTTCATCAATTGTTAACTGCTTTAGGGCTCTGAGCGCAAGATATGGGGCACACGCGGTTCCGTACGTTAAAGTGGTGAGCTGATACTCTTGTATTTCAGAATTAGGGTTCGGTTGCCATAAAATGCGCTAAAAATCACGATCTTCCTCATGCAGCAATATCGGCCGGTACATTTTGGCAATATCTGCGCTATATACGAACTGGAATGTGCGCCATTGCAACAGAATGAGGAAAAGATCATTTTGTAGTTTTGGCCCTACTAGGAGATGGTCGTTAAGAGACGTGAAGTTAGATGTAAGAGCTGAGGCATTGAAAACTATTCTCAATTTCGTCGTATTGCTGTCAGGTTTGTGTACTGGATGGTGAGGGAGATAAACGACTTGCGGGAGCTCTTATGGGTTTCGTATGTCCTAAAGATTCATATTCCGAGAGAAATGCCGAATATTCACACTTGATATCCTTATTTCTACCAAGGCGAAAAGAGAGGTTCTTCATGAGGCGTAAGACGTTTTGCCTTGAATACCCAATATGGGCGGGGGTTCTTTAAATGGAAGCCGTACTATATACCTTCCGGATTCTGTTCGAGAATGAGTGGCTTGGAAATGAGATTCGCATTGAGATTCCTCAGGCGAGAGCAGCTGAGTGCTGGGAATTTTTTCTAATTCCCTACATTTGCGGATTGTTTCATTTAATGTCGAATCATCTATACAGTGGAGCATAGTGATATCATTCCCGAGAGATGTTTGTGTTGCGGTAGGTTCAGAGATCACCCATCCGAGAACCGTGTTTTGTGCGATAGGTGCATATGGCTGACCTCCGATCACTCCGTTTAAGAGAAGAGAGCCATATAAATCTGCTCCGATAATAACTGGAATGGGCTCATCATCCATTGGATGATCATCTGCGAGAGTTAGAGACCGTATATGTAACCAGAGAGATTCTCAACGCCGAACACGACGAGCATAGCTCGTCAGTATTCTCAATACCAGTGCTTACGTCATAAACGTAGGACCAGTGCTTGTTTTAGGCCCAAAACATAAATGAACATCCGACTTTGTCGAACTCGCCAAGACGTTACCAATACCAACACGAGTATTTGTAAGTTTACATTTGCGCAAGTTAAGCGCGTGCGCAGGCGTTTCCGTAAAAAATGACCGTGTCGATCCCTGGTCTAGAAGAGCTCGAATTTTTATAGTACGATTCGATGGAGACATTACCATAATATGAGCTGTTGCTAATAGTATATGTCCTAAACCGTTCGAATTGGTCGACGCTACTAAAGACTGAACTTCGTGTTCAACGCATGGAGCCTGCACTTCTCGCGAGTCCGGCTCCTGTGGCGGTAATTGGGGAACTGACTCGGACGCATGTGTAAGCGGTGATACATGTAGCAAAGTGTGATGCCTCTTGTGACCTTGAGCGCATCCGCGTGAGCTCTTACATTGAGAGGCCGAATGCCGAGTACCGAGAAAGTTGATACACAAGTTTTTCTCCTTAACCGATTTCACACGCGTTGTCGGCGAAAATGATTTAAATTGACTACATGGTTCACCAGCTCAGCTGGAGGGCAAATAATGCAATTTTTGCATAGAATCAATCGCTTCATTCCGAATTATTAACGACTCAAAATACGCGCTATATTTTGCCTAATTTGTATATTTACCGTCGAATGTTGGAAGAGAAATCTTCGGCAGATAGTCCACACGGGATGAGCCAAACCCTGGTGCATTTCGGATCGGTGCTCTTGAAGATTGATCCGCTCCTTCTAGTTGAGCGTGGGATAGCAGCTGGGCAGCCACATCTGTTGCCTCCAAGTATCGAAGTTCACATGTTCCCAATTTCTTACCCTTGAAATAGTCCGTTTGTAGAAGAGCTTCATCATCACTACAGACCAACGTGTGATGATTGGATTTACATAATTCCCACAAATTATGTAGCGCATCAACACGATTACGAATAATCGCAGCACTAGGTTGAGTTTGAGCTAGACCTTGAAACGCATTCAGTTGTCGTTCAAGGGATCCAAGTTGAGATTCTTGACGATTTAATAATTCATTATAGCTCAACTTTTTAAGTGGCATCGTGTTCACCAATGCACTGAGCGTCAATCACCGTAATAAATCATCACTGTTATATGACGAACGACACCGAGTTCCTTGTATCACAGTTAATACACTGATTGTTTGCTAGCGTGATTGTTTGGTAGCCTTCCAGCGAGGCGAGAGAGAGAAGCTTTGTATCGCGAAGGAGACGCGACTACCGATGAGACGGGCGAGCCGTGCGAGCGAGAAAACGCTACCGCGTGAGAGGTGCGAGCTGTGCGAGTGAGAGGCTCCGCCGAGCGAGAGAGATAGTGAGATGACGCTATCGAAATCCACGATGTCCCACGTGAACTTGTTAGGGAGCGTTTAAGGGTTTATCCCCATTTTATAAATACCACGTGTTCTGCACTAATATCCACTTTTTAACTGATAATATGCCGTGTTATGCACTTTCATCTTTCACAATTTTCCCGATCCTGGCAGGATCGCCAAATGTTTCCGAATCGAGACAGTTCGTATATAGGAGAAGGTGGTTCAGGAAGCACTCGAGGAATAAAACTCCACTTTTATTGAATAATGGTATATTTAGGCGCTTACATGGCACTGTTCAAACAATCGCGGATCGCAGTCCTTGCAATTGTACGTACTTATCGGTATAATTAACGCGCGATGTACAAGTATATGTGCTCGGTGCGGCGATTCTTACTAGACTAAACTAAATAACAAAAGAAACAACCGAAATTCGGAGTTTATAGCTCTATCAAGGTCGCGCATACAAAACAAGTTATTACAACCTTTGTTATGTTTACGTTGACGATGTCCGTAGGCCGTCTTGCCTTTTGAACAGAATGCATTTCACTTACATTAATGCAGCCGTCGCGAACAAGATGGTCTTGATCCGCAACATCTCCTCCGTCGCTTGTTGACTCTGGTTGTAGACTTTTTCCGAATCCTTGGACTGTCCTCCTGGGTGATTGAACGTGAGGGTAAATTTTTCTTCAATTTTCCCTTCAATTCCCTGAATATGCAATTTTCTTCTGCAGATCTGAAGACTGACGACTTTTGAATATTTCTCCCGCTTGACGAGAAACTCGTCCGAATTGCTCTATTGATCGCCAATACCACTCGCGTATCCCACCGCTGCCACCAAATTTTATGTTACGTTCGAGCCATAACAATGGGATCCTTTCCTGTTGAATATTTGTGAGATTCCTGGTATCGAGGAAACTCGGGATTATGGGTACCCGTTAAAGAGATCGACACTCTAAGTGGTTTGGATACTGAATATATTTCGAGCCGCGAGAGGTCTTACAACTTTGCGTTTGTTCGCGAATTCCGGACTCCCGGATGGAGATGAGATTTCGATACCGCTTCGAGATGTCTTGCGGATATCTGTCCGTGATTCTTTTCTAGATCTTAACTAGAGTGTAGTTGAAATCTCAGCCAGATCTAACGCCGATCCGCGAAATCTCCCGAACTGACTGCCCTTTCGATTGTCGCCTCCAAGTCGACTCGGCTTGTCGAATCTTTAGATGGAGGGAACAATGGCCATTTTACAATCGGAGCATGGCAACAGGTCTCGTTACATTTCGCTTAGAATTCCCGATGTGTCATATAAACTCCTACGTCCGGTATAGATATAAACAATTTGGTTTATCTTGTTACGTACGGACGTACGTGCCGTTTTTTTTCCATTAACTTTTCAATATTTATTAAATTTATTTTTCTTGTATTCTCGAGCGATTGAATTTCGAATTCAGTTGCACGTTCGGTCGAGACATTTTTCACGGAGTTTCGGAAACCCGAGGAGTTACTTCCTCTGATTCCCGGAACTCTTCTTGTATAGTTTTGCTGACGGTGCTGGGAACACCAACGGTCAAGACCTCACACGCGTTGGGTACATTACTTTAGAACAATGATATCTAAAGAAATGCACATGGCTATAACGAAGACCGCAACGTCAGATGCTGCGAGTTCGGAGAGGCGACGTCGACGGTTTTTGGTATGGGAAATTATAATAAGGTTTCTCCCTCCAACGACCGAAGATGCCGGTCTCGCCAAGACTCGTCAACGGCATAGTCACTTGCAGTCAGCCTTCTGAATAAAGAAGATCAAGGCAATAGCCGCGACTCGCGTAGTTCCGGGGGTGCCATAAGCGGATAAGGACTTAGTGTGAGATTTGTAGATACTCAGGATACGCCCGGTCAACTAGGCTGGTAATTGTAAGCGTAATTGTTTCATTTTTCGCCTCAAGTAAATATTCAACTCATTCAACAATTCAGGTATTTCAATCAACAATCTTTTCTAATTACTTTTATTTTCTTTACAGATTTGTCATCCTGCTCCAAATTCCTATCCCCAAAAATTTATTCAGATTACCTTCGGGTAATCAAATAATATTAATTAGTGGGTCAATTCCTTCTATTACCATTCACCCCTTTCCTAACCCTATATGACGCAGATTACCTTAATCATATAGCATTTGCTAGTGGGTCTATCCTATCATTATTGTAACCATTGTATAACCATTAAATAAATTAATAGAAAATACTGTTTTTTTTTTTATTTTTGGAGTTCCATTTATTTTTATAATAACCAGGTTCCAGACTTTCTAACTTAAGATTTGAGGCCCGTATGGGATCAGTCTTAAGGAAGCTGAACGCCGTCCCAAATCCTTAATTAGGGATTCGAATAGGCGAAAATTTAAAATTTACACGACAGTAACTTTCGGAAAATCCTCCGGACGTAACAATCTTAATCTTATTATCGCCGGGTTGGTATCTGAGTATCGACATTCCGGCGTCGACTCGAAATCAGGCGACCCGTTGATTCCATAGTTTACTTGATATTTCCTGAAATACGGGAAATGAGTAGTCGTTGTATTTCGGTAGTCGAAACTGCGGATGCAATGCGATACTTGCCGATAACCGATTAGTACGGACGTGCGCGTCTCCGAGATGTTAACGGACCGCACGTACGTAACACATGAACTATAATTACTTCGCCTGGCGTAAGGCGGGAGAAATATTGAAATTGTGGGCGTAAGATTTTCCGATTCTTTGACTTTGGGAATTATTTGGTGGAAATCTGTTCAATCGATTTTTAAAATTGATCCCTCACTCTCTTCATCTATTTGTGGACAATATGAATATATATATATATATATATAATATATATATATAATTTATAGGGGATTTCCCGCCCTTAAAATGTTGCTTCGCAACGTTTCAACGGACAGTCCTCGTAACCACCCTTGTATACAATTATATATATATAACTATGTCATACCGATAGTTCCAGGACTGTCCATTAAAACGTTGCGAAGCAACGTTTTAAGGTCGG
>JAPYZR010012483.1:0-11029 GCA_030522945.1 Trichopria nigra
ATCCGAAATAACATCAGCAACGATATGAGTCAATTCACTGCAAATTAAAATTAATATTTTAAAAAACGCAGAGTTAAAATATCAGCAACTATGGGTTAAATTTTAATTTTAATTGCACTGCAATAAATAATCACTGTATAGTAACAAAATATGGTTCTTTTTAATAATAAATAAAAACGAAAATTCGTGGTTTAATACGACACATTGACATAATGAATATAAACACACACATTTTTATATAAAGGCGTATCATTGTATACTAGATACTAGTGCTCAAAATTTCCAGCAACTTATCGATGCATTTAATTGAATGTTTTTTTTTTGTTGCAGGATATCAAAATCGCAACATGATTTTTGGAAATCAAGCGCCTTCGCACGAGATTAACACACGCACACACAGAGAACCATCGTAGGTCCCAATGTTAAACAAACCGGAATGTAAATAGAAATTCAGAAAATGTGTTTATTACTCCACATTGTATTAACCACGAATTTTTTATTAGAATTTAATCTGTCTATATTTTTTATTGATATGTCTGTGCATATAACTCTCGGATGTCAATAAAGACATTTTAATATTTATGAATATAACCATTAATTTCTGGATAATTTCCAGATTCTGTTATTCATGCTTCTATCCCACTTTATATGTTATCAACAGAATCTGTGAAATATCGAGAATGTCCTAGTGGTTCGTTTTCTTAGCTATGTTTTATCTGAAATCTGCAATTAATTGTTTTGTTCATAACTATTCAATTTCTGCACTAGTATAACTGTAACTTACTCAATTTCGTGCATAATTTTGTTGACATATATGCAGTTACTGTCAGCAAGTTGCTTGAAGTCGCAGTTCCTACACTGATAAAGATAAAGATAAAGATAAAAAACATAAAAATTCTCGTTCAATTTTCAACCAATTTCGAAGAAAATACTCACAGCATACATCAGAACTTTGTTCTCCTTGTCTTCCTTCGGATATAACATATTATTACATTCTTGACAAAACCTGATACCTACAAAACCAGGTCCATCGTTACTGTGACTGCCTTCATAGCGATCACCCATTTTAGTTGACATTAAGGGTGATCTGCAAAATTGACTTGAATGACTTGCTCCTTATTATGAATAATAGACTTTTAATTATTTAGCAAACAGAAGGCACACTCGGGAAAGGGAGATCCTGTCTCTCCGAGATCGCAGTTCGCAGTTTGCCTTGCCGCCTTGCCCAGCAGAGCGTGCACGGTTTCGTGTGTATATATATATATATATATATCTACAATTTATATATATGTATATGATAATCAATTCATACAAAGTGTCGTATTAACATAACCTCTAAAAACAAAGAGCTCAATAATATATACAATAATACAATATATATCTATATATGTGAAGTCATAAATCAACAATAAATTAATATAAATATAAAATGAGTTGTCGAAAAGTGGTTTCTATTTTTTCACGTCGAAGATGTAATTTATTGAAAAAACGAGCATTCGCAACAGTTCAACATAATGAAGAAGTGGTCAATAATACCGATGATAAAACCACACATTTCGGTTTTAAAACGGTTAAAGAATCAGAAAAAGTAAAAGAAGGTAATTTTAAAAATATACACATATAATAATATATCATTCACGTTCATATCCGTACAGAAGTTTCATACAAATTATAATTATTACATAAAAGATCTATATCGGCTCTATATCTATATTCGTAAGCAAAATGTTAATTGCGCAGAAATCTAAAAAGTAATTCATTATATACAATTTAAGTAAAAATTATTTATCTTTAAATTGTGGAATGAATCTAATTTCATATTTCTTAATGTTTTATTCATCCAGTTCAAATATTAGAACAATCCGTTTCTTAAGTGTTCAACTATTACGACATTTATAAAAAATCAATTCGTGTTTGTCATAAAAATAATAATTATATAAGTATGAAAAAGAAAATATGTTTACAATTAGAAATTATTCAAAAACTAGTAAATAAGCAACATTTTAATAATTTGTAAAAATTTATGTAGTCCACACAGTATTTGAAAATGTAGCAGAATCGTATGATCTGATGAATGATTTTATGAGCCTGGGAATTCACAGAGTCTGGAAAGATAAATTTGTACATGAACTGGCTCCAACACACGGATGTCGCCTTCTTGATGCTGCAGGAGGCACCGGTGATATAACTTTTCGTTTTTTGAAATACCTTCAGAGCATCAAGAATCCTAAAAATATAAAAAGCCATGTAACAGTTCTTGATATAAACAATAATATGCTCGAAGTCGGAATGGCAAGAGCAAAACGTCAAGGTTTTACTGAAGAGAATGGATTTAACATTTCCTGGTTACATGATAATGCTGAAAATCTTTCCTGTGCTGATGAATCGTTTACGGCATATACCATTGCATTTGGTATCAGAAATGTCACAAACATTGATAAAGTAAGTGATATAAAATTTCTAAATAACTAATTGCCAAGTAAACACTTGTGAATTTTTAAGTTTAGGTACTGAACGAGGCTTACCGAGTTTTGCAACCTGGTGGACGATTTTTGTGCCTTGAATTTAGTGAAGTAAACAATGATATCCTTAGATGGTAAGTGTAAAATATTGTATTTTACTTTGTTTTAAAATGTATACTTATTACAGTGATAAATTATTATGACAGGTTATACGATAAATATTCGTTTGAACTAATTCCACCAATGGGTGCTTTAGTTGCTGGCCAATGGGATGCTTATCAGTACCTTGTTGAAAGCATCAGAAAATTCCCGAAACAAGAAGAATTTAAAGTAAGGAAATTTAATTTTATATTTTTATAAACATATAACATAAATGACAAATATACATTTACTTTTAAAAATTTCCAACTATTGCTAAATGTATTTTTATACATTTGTAGATTAAATATAATTACGCCAAAATGTATTTCTTTTTAATTGAAAATATTACATAAGAGCAATTTTGTTATAATGCTGTACTACAATATAGTAAATACCATATTTTAACTAATTGTATAAGTTTTTGAATTTGTAATATTCACAGGATAATTTTCTATTATAAATTTATGAGTAAATGAAAATTCTTTTTTCAGGAAATGATTTCAAATGCTGGCTTCCGTTCAGTATCTTATAAAAATTTGACCAATGGAGTGGTTGCAATTCACTCAGGATTTAAAATCTAAAAAAATTGTTATAATATGTAAATATTTTATTCCACACTTTGTTAAATAAAATAAACGATGTAATTTATTAAACTTGATGTTTTATCCGTACTTTTTCTCTATTTAACTTTCAGTCATGTTTTATTATATATGCATTATTTTGCAATTTATATTTTCTACTCCAGTAAAAATTGAATAATACAAATGTAAGTATATATTTTATTATGTAGTATTTATTGCAAACAATACATATAATTTCTTCTTTGCTATTTTTATCATAAATCTGAATTTCTTTACTTGTACGAATAAAATTTTAACCATCTTTATTGCTACATATAAATACAGAAAATTTTACTTTATATATCGATTTCTTGTCTACATACATATATTTTGCAATAAACCACTTGTTAGCTTTTATTATCGTATTGTATTATTGATAGAGTTGACTGCACATTAGGAGAAATCCATATTATATACATATATATACGTATAATATAAGGTAAATTTTTCTGCTTACATGTAGCACTATTTCAAGTCACATAGTGGGTGAAACTACTTCATATTATAATAGTTAACAATATTTACTGATAATGTTTTTTTGTACTATAATTAAATTATCAGTGAATAATACAAACTGAAAGTATGAAATAAAACTTATAATTTTGTAAGAAGGTATAGTAAGATAAAACACATTCCTACATTTTCTCCATGTCGAGTTTATTTTGTCATCACTCGATACTCGATACTTTGCGCAGTGGAATTACGTCTTGTCTTATCACTTAGGGCGCAACTTAAGACTTAGAAGTAGAGGAATGGCGACTGCGAGAAAAGACGGCTGGAGTTACAAGATATTCGGAGCGAAAGAATGCAACTAGTCGGAGAGTAAACGGATAAACTTACGTACACGATAGTCCAAAAGTTTTCCACATTTATGCGATTCGATACAAATTCGCATCGATCTTCCGATGAGTTTAACACTTCGCCACAGGACCTTAATCGCAGTCTCGCTAACGTAGCCACCTCCACTCTCCATTGTGAATAAATCAGCAACGACGGTAACAACAGCTATAACAATAAATAATAGCAGCGAGACTGCGAAGAAACTTTCATTTAAACTCGCCATCATTACCCTATGGTTCGCGCGAAGTGCAAAGTCATCGTCAAAACAGCTAACAACGATTGCCGAACGGAGCGAAGCCGTTGCGAAATGAAAGATACAAAAAGCTGACGAACGATTTGAGTTCTTTTCTTTTTTCTTAACACCTGAAAATGTACGCTAAAATTCATTACCCAATTAAAAACGACTAAATAAATAAACTGCAGCGAGCGATAGACTTTTCTTCGGTATCTCATGTATTACAATTTTCTTTGAAATATATAGTATATATATTTTTATATTTATATCATATATTATCGTTATATGTAATATCGACAGATGAAAACTCTACTGATTGAACGATTACCATTGAAAATACGAATTAAGCGACCCTTATAATCGAGTATTCTCAGAAATTCTCTAATTTTTATCGTTACATTTGTCTTTTCGTTGATCACCATTGTAATTTGACAGTCGCGTACATAATTCTTGTCAAAACTTCGGTTTTTCTTTCCCCAATAGCTGCTTGGCCAAAAACTTTCGGACGAAAATAGTAACTTTGATGGACGTAATATTTTTAACAGAAACCGCAACAATTTTACATTGCATTGTATTTTGTCGAAAATGCACTCAATGTATAGAACGCGTTAAATTTATTTTTTGTGCGTGGTGAGTCTATTTTATCGTCATTACGAATTCATCGTAATGCGATGAGTATCGAAAGACAAATGGCGGTATATAAACGAAAATTTGACGAATGAAACGACGCACAGAGAACTTTGAATACGATATCGTCGACTTATCTTTGAGTCGAGAAAGATTTCAGTATTGTTATAAGTATGCATCGCCTTGGTTCAAATAGAAAAATCATCATAGCAAGTCCTCTGAATCGTTCGTATTCCGTATCGTTCAATAAATGTCGCAGAGTCGTTAAAAATAATGGCAATATATAGTAGCGATTATTAACGATTCGACCGATCGTTTTTCTGATACAGATTTTACTTGGCTTCTTTTTAAAAGGTAAATTGTTGAGTGCGCAGTAAAAAAAATTATACTTTTGTAATTCACTTGTCGCTTTGTTGATTCATTCTTACTTAGCCCAGCCTTTATCGTAACGAAGGCTTACGAAATTCGAAAATTAAAGAGGGCGAACCCGTCGACGTCTTGCTTGAAAACTGGAAAAACTGAAGGAAGTGTCCTTACTCAGATTTAAAACATCACCAGCGCTGTACCCAACCTTACGCACACATATACCTATTATAAAACAAGAACACAACAAACTTTTTTGGCATACGCAAATACATTTTAACATGTAAAGTGGTATGTCAGATTTTCATTCCATTTTCTGCCCTCATCATCGGCGTCGACCAATGAAAATCACTTTAACGCTGAGTCAAATCCTAATTTATCGCGACACATTTCAGATAAACTCTATTACACTTTGAATGCAAAAAACGCGAACTGCGAGGATACGTTCTTCAGACGCTTACAATCTCTGTAGGGGTACAAATTTTGTCGCCAGAGGGAATGTAAACGAGGATAGAAAATTGGGGATACAGTAATGGAAGATAAATAGGATACTAAAAATCTTATGTTTTGCGTTATGTTCACAGTTATCGTAATGGTCTTGTAACGAATCTCGTGAGTTGTGTAAATAGAAATAAACTACATTTTTAAGAAAACTTTCTTTGGACTGTTACGACAACTGTGAAGTTATTCCATACATGTAAGCGTCCCAAGGAAGGTTCTTCGAATTTTCGCTTTTCGAACTGGCATAAGTAATAAAGTCTACACTTGTGACGCTGAATATAGGATTAGGGTTCAGAGTAGAATAAGATTCATCGGGAAGGGAGTAAAGGGGAAGAGAGAGGGAAAAGAGAGAGAGAGTTTACAGAGAGTCGTCGTGGCAAAAGATGTTTATCCGCTTTTAAACAATAGGATCGCTACTTGACCCAAGTAGAAATAGATGAAATGCCTGGTCTCGTGCGTTACATATGAGCCGAAGTTTCGACCAACAATACAATGCCACGTAGGGTTGTATTTCTTGTCAAACTCTTTCTTGATGTAAGCGGCAATATCCTACAATTAGAGAAAAAACAGGTTAACACACATGCATCTAAATTTACAAATATTATTATTTATTATTTTAAACTATAATTACATCTTCAATACATTGGGTCCTACAAAAAAAAAAAAAAAAAAAAAAAAAAAAAAAAAAAAAAAATAAAAAAAAAAAAAAAAAAAAAAAAAAAAAAAAAAAAAAAAAAAAAAAAAAAAAAAATTTGCATTAAATTCTATTAAAAAACAGAGTATTTGTAATAATACAAAATAAATAAACAAAAAAATAACACATGTAAACTTGAGAAAAGTATTAAAAAAAAATCACTAAATTTTGCAATACGGGTATTTTCCATTAATGCCTTGTAAGATTTTATAGTGTTTCGAAGTTTAGATGTATATTCTGCAAAATCAAGACATATATTTAAACATTCACATAATTATAAAGCATTTGCATGGTAATTCAGGCATTAAAAATTGACAATAGGATATATAATTATATAAAAGAATTATATATATTAAATAGAAGAAATATTTTTATTCGTTTGTAACCAAAATTTAATTGGTTTTGAATTCAATGTTAATTCAGCCCAGGTAAAAAATTAAATTTAAACTTGTAATTATAAATTTGTTATTAACAACATATTAGCATAATATTTAAATTTTCAAGCTAATTTAGAAAATAATTGAATTATTATATTTGAAATACTTTTATTTTCTTATCAAAATTATTAATCATTAACGGTCAAGAAAGAAATATGCTTGAGCATAACTAGTATAATATTTCTATCACTAAGAACAAAATTCAAAGCTTGAACTCCTACAACACAGCTTAAATAGGTATCAATAAAAAACCAAGGGATTATGTATAAGTAATTATCTTGCCAGTATGAATACTCAGTTGAACAAATTTTACAACGAAAACAATCAAAAAGAAGCGTATAATACCTTAATAAAGATTTATAAACAACTTTATCATATTTTGATTATGCATAGCAAAAAACTTTTAATTCCAATAAAAATGATCTCTAGAAATGTATGAATAAATCTTTATCAACCTTTTTCATTAATCTTATCTGTCTCTATCTTACTAAATATGCATTTCTTGACAGATAAAATTTACAATATATTATCCTTATGCATATCACTTCATCTAAGTGTTCACAAATATGAATCTTATTCAAATTTATAAATAAATGTTTTACACTTTAACCCGTTTTGGTTATACTGGGTCCAGATGACCCAATGCAATTTTTAAGTAATTATTTAATCATTACAATTTGAGATAATAATATTGTCATTCCAATTTTATATTATTTAAAATATTCTCATTTTACCTTTTCAATATTGTACTTCTCAAGAGCTTGAGTAGCACAATCTACTGCATCCTGCTGCATCTCCTCGGACATGTCAGCATTTTTAATGACTGCCTTGCGGTCTGACATCTTGTCTGTTCTGAAAATAATAAAAAAATTTTACTTATAACCAGTATTTTTTAATTTCTAAATGTTTAGGTTTCTAAATAAATTTATAATGCCTAAAATAGAACTAAAATAAAATGGGACTTAAAATAGAAAAATACAACTTTCTAAGCAACACCATTGAACAAGATTTAAGGTGAACTACTGGGTCTTGCGAAATTCTTTCTGTGAACAGATTTCAAGTGAGAAAAATCGTACAAGCTCAATTATTCAACTATGTCAAGACCGTGATAAACATGTGCATAATTAGGGACCTTTTGAAAAATTACTTAAGAATTATCATCAAAAATATCAAAATTAACATGATTTAGGAATTAAACACTTTTATAAGAAAATTTTCTAGAATATTTTATAAATTTAACTTTTATTATATATAAGCTAATAGAATTTAACATTTATGAATAAATTAAAATCAATATTGTACAAAAATACACATTAATTATAAATATATAATCCAATAATATGATAAAAATACATTTCTGAATACTCCACCACATTACATTGATAAATCACATGACGTTACTACATACTTATTTTAATTTCCTAATTATTTTTATCTATTTTCATAAATATATTTAAAATTATAAAAGTATATTTTTTCAAATAAATTTTAAACACACGTAATTGAAAATTATGTGCATGTTTAAAATGAATGAAACTTACATTAAAATTTTAATCTGTTTTTACTTTCTTAGTTAGCTTATTTCAGGAGCTTATAAATAATTAAATATAGTCAAATTAAGTGCTCTTTAGCTACCTTAAGGAGGGTAAGGAGGATGAAAAAAGCAAGAGAAACTGCTCAATGATTTTGAAATTTTGAGAAACATTTTATTAAATATTTTTTTAGAAATTGAATTCTTGCCGTAAGAACTATCGGTGAATATGATAAGAATTCATTCTGCATAAATACGAAAACCGTAAATCCTAAAGGTTTGACAGTTTTTCAAGGTTTGGTACCTTTTGTCTTTTGTTTCCTGTTCAATCAAGTGCAAACCAAACCTCTAAATATGGTCAAAATTTCAGAATTCATTTTAGCCATTTTTGGCGAACAGATCTTTACCATATTACTTGACCAGGTATTTTGATATGAAATTCAATTCTACATTATTTTTGATAAAAAGTTTTTTGCACTTTTTGACCTCCTTACCCCTTTATGTTTAAAATTCAAAATAAAGTTAATATCATAACAATAATAAGAATTTAAAACAGGTACCCAAAATTACTTCCACAAGCCACGTAGCTAAGCTGATGAAAACAAGAATAAGGAAAACTACTATAATCGTATAAAATGGTAGAATTATAAACCCAAATATTGTTCTGAATAAAAAATACAAATGAAATGTACAAATAACCCAAATTGTGAATATAAAATCTACTGGGGATTTATTAAAATAATCTTTTGCAAAATCAGGAATTAATGCTTAGTTTTGTAAGTAAATAATTTACAGGCAGTGTAATTTAAGTAGAATAGTTCTTCCTGGAATGTTCGTTGATTCAGAACAACGTATTTATAGACAATACAAAAGCAGCTAACAATGGTAGCAAACGTTAAGTCTACAAAACATTCAGAAAATATATTATGTGGCAACGATATGCTTTTATAAAATATTATACGAACTACATCCGCTGGTAGTTATTAGAAGGCCAGAAGCATTTTTTCAAACTGTAACTGTAACTATTAACAAAACTACCAGCGTGACACGATTCACAGTATCAAGTCCACGAAAAAAAGCAGTAAAACTCAGCAGGACTGAAATTGAACCTGGTAACGGGAAAACGCGCGATTTTGAAGGTAGCTCGAACGTGAAGAGCCGGCATGCTCGAGAATCAGTCCCGGTAGCCAGACTGTCAGGGTGAATCCATCGTGTCCGAGAAAGTGGGTAAAAGCCACGAAAAGACGTGCAGGAGAAAGAGAGAACGACGAGAGGGAGAGGAGCGAGGGGCGAAACGCCAGAGGATGCTGTTTTGTCGATAGGGAAAATATAAATAGCGAGCCGATCCTTCCGCACGCGACGCGAAAAGTGGGTCGTCTATCCGTCATCCTCGGCGGCTTGGTATCCGGATCCCAGGAATTTCAGGAAATCGATGGAAAGATAGTATGACGAGGATCCCGGCTGCAAAGCCGGAATCATCAAATCCTGAGGTCGTCGAGTTTTGCGCGGTCCCCGAGGACTCTCCTTGCCTGAATCGAAATACGATGTTTTACCTATATTATTTCCAAATTCAGCGTAGAGACGAATCTTGCTGCGACAACTGCAGTGGACGGTTCACTACTTGTACTCTTCTCCCGCGCTTTCGTAGGGTTTTCACACGAAAATAGCGTAGCACTCTGAATTTTTCGTCGCACTTGTGAGCCGACACCGAAATTTCCTCTATCAAGGTTTCCGAGAGATTGAAGCGCCCGTACTGTTCCGAGGCTGCGCGCTGATTGGCCGGGTCTCAGGGTCTTCTATCACGGTCTTCTATCAGCCCGGCATGCATTGCTACGGCAACGCGCGTTATTTGAAAATCCGAGCATCGATCCGCGCTTTTCATCTGTCATTATGCTTTTCATCCGCCCGCCATGCGCGGCCGCAAGCTTTTGTTTACCTTGCGGTGACCCGCGGTTATTATAGTTATGTACTTTCCTCAGAATTCGCTTTTCTGCTTTTCTCTTTACATGGAAATGTTTACTTAATATGAATATACCGCGTTCCCAGTATATAGAACTTACATTAGACGCTGAACTAGATACATATATATACCATGTAACGACGATGACGTGTATATATTTGACTGAATCATCAGCCAATCACGACGTTTCTCTACGCGTTCAAAAAAATTAACACACATTTTGCCAGCACCAAAAATAATTCATTTCGGATAATTCTCGTTTGATTGTGAAACAATTTCAGCGATATTTTTTTGAATATTGTATATATATTATGTAGAATCACCCTTCCAAAGTCGGAATTTTGAAAAAATGTTTCAATCCTTATTTATTTATACTTTTCCTGTTTTGAGGTAATAGGTCACCTTAAGAGGGTTCTAAAGTAGAACAGTTACCGACCGAGGTTATCAAACATAAAATTATAAATAAAAAGTGATTAAAACATTTTTTCAAAATTTGGGCTCTGGAAGGGTGATTCTACGTAACGTATACAATCACCCAAAAAATTCCAGCAAAAATCATTCAAAATTAAATGAGAACTTTTGGAAACAAATTATTTTTAAGGCAGGTATGGAAAAATA
>JAPYZR010012495.1:0-10624 GCA_030522945.1 Trichopria nigra
CCAAATTTTGAAAAAACGTTTCAATCATTTACAATTTTCATTTTTCGTATTTTGAGGTTACGTCGGTAACTGTTCTACTTTAGAACCACCTTAAGCGTAAAATGGAAATTTACAACCCTAAGTGCATAAAATATTCGACAATTGCCGTACGAATTATGTAGAGCGTTTTCTGTCACATAACCCAATATACTTCAACACATTAATCTTACTGTTAATTTCATATCGCAGCTTCTTTTCAATTTACATTTCACTTTAACAATTTAAATCAAAACACAAATGTTTGATATAATCCAAATTATCTTCATAATTTAAAAAAAAGGCGATAAACATTTAAAACATTGATTGATTTAAATCGAAGTATTTATTGATATACGTCTAAAATTCAACTTGTCACATATGTGCTTCAATTTTCAGCTTATTCTTAATTTTAAATATTTTTTTTTATTGTTAGTCCTTTCATACCGAATACAGCATATCCCTTTTCAAAAGCTTTTTTTCGTGGTTTATTCCCTCCGCGTAGCTTACATTGTGGACAACCATAGTTGCCATTAAACTAGTTTTTGTTTAAAAAGAAGAAAATTCCCTTCACTAATACCGGTCGAATATTGAAGGAACAACAATTTCCACACCTCGGTATTTTATAGCTTGAAAACTCTCTATCAGAGGTTCCATCAAAATATTTGGAGACAGTTTCTTGGGGCCAAACAATAAGCCAGCCAATATTGAATTTTCTTCTGAAAACCTTTGTTTCTATGGCAATTCATTTATACCGAAATAAAATGTCCATACGTTGTATTTGGATGAATTGAATGTATAGATATACCATCCGTACTCCGTGTGAAAGAAATATTATGTCCAATATTCAAAATATTTCCTTCTGTACTGAATTTTTTATATATCCTTCCATCATAAATATCTCCTAAATTGGTATCTATTTTTTTGTCCGTGTACATCGATTTTGCAATATTTCGTAAAAGCCACATGTATCGGCAAAATGTATCGAAAGACACGATCATCGACATTTTTAAAAGAATACCTATTAAGGTATGCTAATTTGTACGGTTCCAAACAAATGTCTTCTAAATGAAGCTCCTATTTGCCATAAAATTGGTATTTCGAAGATAAATGATCTATCAGTTATTTTCTTGCAATTAGAACATTCATCCAATTTTGTTTCCAGTTTGTCAAACCCATCTGAACATAAATAATACCATATTATAGAAGAACTAATTTTGGCAAAATATTTTTCCGAAGTCGATATAGCAACTTAGTAAATTGAGATATTTCTTTCGAAGGACATACCATTGTTACCAACTGTAAAATATCTACTAAGTAAAATTCTGATAATCTATGATGAAGCATTATGGTCAGAATAGACATTATTACTTATCAGTAGTGGATGTATTTTCTGCAGGTTCTGATGGAGCATGATTTTCATTCATGTTGTCATTCTCACTCTCTTCATCATCGTTCTCGATGTCTTCATTGTTCTCTCTCTCTCTCCCTACCTGTCAGATAAGTTTATCCCTATCAGCGAATGCGCACGCCGATCCTCTCGTATTCACTCTTCTCGCTTTGCACTACCGATTCCTCGTACAAACAGTTATGCCTCGTCCTTCTGGATCACTGCAACATCTTTCTGGAATTCTCTACCACTTCGCCTACAGTCACTTAACTCCCTACCATCTTTCCGTGCAAACCTTTTTTCCTATTTTCTCACGGTAGACCAAAGCTTAATAAGTACGCAAATCACATATTTCTTATTATATATTTAATATTTATTATTATGCGTTCTATATTAATAAGTTACAGAATAAAAAACAATCCTGTAACCTCATTAGAATTAAGCCGAATTGATTAATTACTGGCTTAATTACCGCGCTGCAGAGACCGTATCTTATATAGTGTCCAGGACTTTAATAGAACGTTTTCTATCTATCTATCTCTCTCTCTTTCTCTCTCTTCATTACCATTTTCAGTTACAGTTTCGTATTTTCCACCGATACTAAGCGTAGATGATGTTGGCTCGCTATAGTCATTCATAAAGAAAAATACTGTTCGACACACGATGGCATTCGGGCGGTACGGTCCTTCTCGTGTCTAGGAGCTGTAACCCAAGACTCGGCATCGACTCATTTTCGCGCGCAGTGCCATGACACTCGCACTGAGCAAAACACCCGTTTGGCCTCTTGTATCTAAATTTACTATTTCGGATGAAAGGGTTGACCCCGCGAGCCGATGGCTCGTGTGGCAATGATAATTATCTAAAAAAACATTTTCGCACGTGTATCGAGAAATAATGTTTGATTTCATTTGTGTAAAGTGAAATAGAAAAGAGTAAAAAATACGTGAAGTAGGACTTTACGATCATCACCGAATTAATAACTATAATTTGGTTATTCCTAAATTATTGTACATTATTTATGTAAAGATCGTTTCAACTTTTTTAAATGTTCTGAAAGTGATACGAGTGATTAAATATTGAAAGTACTCATTATTTCGTTTTCAATTCGGTGTGGGTAAAGTGCTCATTTTACGCATTTTTTACTTTACTACGTCCTTCTAGCTCGATAATGGTACGACGCGACACACTCTGCTAAATGTATGCAAATGAAAATAAAGCTACTTGTTTCCAATATTTAATATACATCTACAATCCTGCGACTGACCTACACCATATTCGCCGGTGAGCTGCAGCTACAGTTGAGAGCATCTGTGGAAAAAGTCCATACAATCAAACGCGTGTTGGAGATCGATATTTCGCACGTGTTGCATAGGATATTTTTTAACTCTGCGGGACCCTTGGGCGAAAGTTACGAATAATCGAGATTTGCACCCGGCGTATTAAAAAATATCATACGATTCACGTGCGAAATATCGATCTCCAACGGGAGTGATTGTCCTACTCGCCTCGTTCGTGCGTCAAACTTCGCAATCGTGAATATCGAAAATTACGCCCTTGATACAATAATATACAATTTAATACAATTTTAACACGTTAATACAGTAAAATAATCACGTTTATTTTAACAGGTGTTAACAATCAATTATAATATTAGATTTTGGTGAAGGCATCTAATCTCAATCTTATGAAAAAATATTACTGAAATTTTTACTGTAAATATGGTGACAAGCAATAATGAAAATAAAGTAACCAGTGTCTGTAATGCAAAATATGTGCAGGGATAATGCGAAGTGGAGAGTGAAACATACGCTGAAGAAAGCGGCAGAGTAATAAAGAAACCACTCGTCGATCACCGATAGTCTATCTATAGAAGCTTGTCTATTGGTCGTGATAATTACGAGGGGGTGACGTTGCAATTGCAGCGTAACTAGTGGCGATTGGTTAGACCCACGAGGAGGGGTAGGACACGACGTAATAAGTACGACACACACGTACATCTGCATTCGTGTATCTCGCAAGGAAAATCACGGAAAGATGTCAACGACCCAAACGGAGCATCTGTTTCTTCTCAACTAACGTTTGATACGATTATGATTACAATGACAATTATTCCAGTCGTATCCAGAGTTGACTGACTAAAGTTAAACTAATTTCATTTCAAGTTAACTGCTCCGTTTTGTGTTGTCATTAAATATTGACTTGATAGTTAGTGACTTATTACTTCGATCCTCACTGTAACGTATTGAATTTGGCGGCTCATCTCGTTTTTCATTAAATCTCCGTATTCCAGGCCCCAAGATAAAAAAAACTATCAACTTGTTTAAATTTATATTTTCGAAATCTGGAACATATAGTGAGACGGTATATAAACATCTGGGACATGTCAGCTTATTGACTCACTTGATCAAAATGGTCGAAAATAAACCAGAAAATTATATGAATATATATATAATTATATATATAGGGTTTTACTATTGGATCGTCATTGTTCATAGTAATGTGTAAATTCTCTTCGGGCTTACACCCGCCGTACCTAACGAATACGTAAATATCGCTAATTATAAGTTAATTGGAAACGATCAGAATATTACATCCGAAAGTAGCTCTCGATTTACACCATTCGCTGAACGTTCCCTGAAGTACTAGAATGTTCTAAGAGTGCGATATTGCAATAGCATTCCCTATCCCTTGTATCACATCTAATAGTGATAGAGAATTTTCTGCTCTATAACTTTTGTTTGAAATATTTTTTCGTGCAATTTTTATTTTTCGAAATAAATGCAAAAACCTTTAAAAAAGGAATTTTTGGCTATTTTTTTAAGATAGCGGCCAATATATACGGCCGTGCGCCAATTTCTATTACCTATCGATTTTTGGTTTTCCAATAGGCTGCTCATCCGAAGGTTTATTAAAATATTTTATTTTTTATTTTTTGCTATACTATTTTTTTAAACGTCTATATCTGTCAGCTAAAGCCTGATGGAGCGGAGGTCCTCTACATTGGGTTTTTGTTGCATCGTCTCCGAGCAGAAGTAAAATTCTATCGAATCTTTTACTTTTGACGAATTATCAGATTTATTTGTTTTCGTCTCTATAAATTTTGACCAGAGTATGACGGCTATTTCGGAGTACGCTTAATACGCTCTTTGTAATATTTATTTATTTTAGGATCTCTGGGTGCAGAATAATATCTTTGATGGTTACGTCTATCACTAATCTCTTCGCTGACGTCTGAAGATGATCGTTTATTTTCTGGTGAGGATTGACTTCGACTACGACGTGACGAACTTTTATACGAGTTCGCTCAACGTCGTCTTTATCAGAATCTATATCCCAGTAAACGAAAACGAATTGAAAGTTCAGAAAACGATTTGACGGAACAAACACTGAATACGTTTCAATATGTAGCACATTGTTAACGGGTTGAAACGTATTCAGTATTTGTTCCGTCAATTCGTTTTCTGAACTTTACAGAAAAAAGTATAATGATTAACGAGAGAAGAGCGAGTTCATGACAAATGGCCATAATATTGAGTAGAATATATTTCAAAACCAACAATTTTGTTCTATGAGGATCTAAATTCTGTTTGATTTAAACCATTTGGACCGGGCAAACTAACAATGCTACACATTTATATACAATTTAGAGCGTAGGTTCTAATACTTTATAGAACTATTAAAGGCTTCGCTCCTGCCCGTTCGGATGTCACTCCCGCCAGGCGATTCATACCCCACCCCCCTGGATTCCTTCCTTGTTGTTTTTGTCTTAAGATTGAGTAATTATACTTCGACCTATATCGTAAATTGAATTAATTAATGTATTATAAGGTAGTTCTTCACGGAATCCCTAGTCAACTGAATGGTTGACGATGGGAACCGATAAAAATTGCGTAATTCTCAATCGAATTGTATATATGGCATTAAAACAATAAAGTTTTAATACTATCAGTATTATTTATACACTTTCTACAGTAGTATCTTGTAAATTTTTTCAGCTACCTGTAATTTTCTTTTAAGAGTTAAAAAGTACAAATCTTTAATTTCATCCTGTTACTTTCTCAGTACCGCATGCAGTTTTTCTGATACCACTTAATTAATAGCGCATGGAACTGTACGATAATACCCTAAGTCTCTGTGCATATAAGTGGCCAACTTTAACGATTTTTTTCTCGAAAATGAGTTTGGGGTTTAAAAAAATTCTACCATATAGTTCGAGATCCAGAGATCCTCATGTATATTTTTTATTTCTGTAAGAACTAATTCATGTTTATTCATCAAATCTCCACGTTTCCCACCATAATTGACTAGAAAATGCAATAAAAAAGATTTTTGTTCGTGATCGTGTCGACTAATAACCGATGGAGTCTGGTTGGAAAGAAAAACATAACCTAACCTATTTCTTGCTTGAAAGCTTCTCACCACGTCATAGATTGTTATGACAAAAAGCGGCGCTCCACAAGTATTTGTTCAAGGTTTCACCATATCTTTTTACACGAAGACGAGAGAAGTGAAAACGAATCCCGTCTAAGTAGCCGAAATAACTCGAAACCAATAAAGTCGAGTTTTACATAAAGTTTTATAAAAGTTAAACGTGTATATATCCCGGAATAGGTTTTTCTGCAATTTTCCATACTCCATTGTAAAAGTTGGCTGCAGACGCATGAGAGGAAAATGGCAAATTTTAAGGGTCCTCGAACGCTCTTCAAGTCGCAGAGAAAAAGCGAGAAAATTTTCCGTAGTCTTCCTTGATTTTTAAAGGACTTTTAAAAATCAAGGACCTCACTCTCTCTTTCTCTCCCCCCCCCCCCTCTCTCTCTCCTTATCTATATATATATCTAGCTATCTCCCACTCTCTGTGATCAGTGAGTTGTACGAGCTTGTAAATTACGTCTAAATTAGCTCTCCTTAATATTTTAACATTTTTCACGTTTTATTCTCTCTCCCGAGCGAGAATTTTATCCAGGAGGTACACTGAACGTGTACCAACACGGCGGATTCGACTTGTTTGTAGATATCTCTGCATCTTGATCCATCTTGCGTGCCTTTTTGGAAACTTGTGAAATTAGTGAAATTTCAATGCTACCTGTCAACGGTAATTTTCAACCCGTTCACCTCAATTTAGGTCCGTGGAACCGCGTGACACATTGTATATACATACATCATTAAACAGTTCTTCACTGCAGCTCCGGTCTCACGTGATCGGTGACGTCTATCTTACGTCATCAATACGTCAAACACATCAATGTCATCAACCAACGAGCGTTCAATCTGATAGCTTCGAATCAACGAGTATATAGTCATCACATCGTACCAGGTTTGCCGTATCATACGTCTTTCATCTGTAAATTAATGTCATACCTATGACCGAGACAAAATCAAAGAACAACGAAGGAACACACTCGACGCGTCTCAAAAAACCGGGCAAATTATGCAAACTTGTATAGACGGGTTCCAGCAATGAAATGCGCGCATCTATTCCATAGCCGCTGCGGTCGAGCAAATTCAACCGCTTGTCGCATGAACGACAATGAAATATAGGCTCTGAAAAATATGCATGCGTACTCACAACTTTGTCCACATATTAGAATCACTGGAATACCGGGTACCACCATTAGTGCCGCGCAAGAAATTATCAAATGTGTACTTACTAAAATCGACATTGCCAAAGATTTACTTGCCGGTACCCAGTAACTTATATAGTGAGAGCGATCCGCCGCAAGACCATTTCTCCATGGTCGTCTCATTCTAATCGACAGTGATTACCGCCGATATATTTCCAGGATTGAAACGCGGCTGCGAAGCCGAGCACAATATGCACGTCAATGAAATGCTTCCGAAAAGTACTTACAAATTATTAAAAATGACTAAATTAAAAGCGAATTAAGCAAATTTTCTCTTGATTTATGCAGAGCGGCGGTGTCGCATGCTATTTACACCATTCGGAGCTGTCGGGACAGAGAAGCTATGATGCATAGCAATCGCATAAGGTTATTACGCGGCAAAACGGCGGACGTCAAACTTTGAAGCTATATTTTTCTTTTTTCGTATTAAGCAGAAATGTTTGACAGTGATATACGCAGAAATGAATACAACGCATGCACGCATGGGGAAACGTGTTTATTATACCTATATCTAATAAAATGGACTTTTAGAAATCATTTGATTACTTGATACTACGAGTGAAGATGTTACCCTCTGCGAAAGGGACACGACTTTATTTAAGAGTGTAATTACTTCTGTCCTGCCGTAAGTTGTTTCAAAGTATTGGATTTGGTCATTCGACAAAAAAAAAATTTTTTTGTAGTGGTTGACTGTAGTGGGCCCAAAAATGGAATAAAAATATTTCCTGGAACTTGTACGAATGTATTACTTATCGCGCTATCATATATTTACACACAAGTTGCAAGTCACTACCGAAAATAAGTATCGAAAACGTCTTTGGCCTACGTACTTATTTTGTGACAACCTAGAGCTGATTATTTTTGGGATTTATCCAGACTGCAATGGATCATCCCACGATGGGATGATCAAAAAACATTATCTTGATAAACGTTAAACTTTCATATCTTTCTGAATTTATAGTTAGAAAAATATTGAACAAAAACTCAACATTTGCGGAAAATTCACCTCAATTTTTGAAAAAAATCACCACGTCGAGAATACATTGAATTGAGAAACGTCAACGATGTTGGGAGGGAGTGTGTACTTCATGTATTTAACTCAAATGATGGTATTAATTGATAACCCATAGGACTGATAATTGTGGTATTAATCAACCAACGGCTATTCGCTGTCTGTCAATTTATGAGAGTAACAATTACATACATGTGACATAATTACAATTATGTGATTAAGTATTGCATATAATATACATGAAATAATATAATCGCCTATTTTGTTTTGTCGGTGTGATTAGAAAAATTATACGTATCTCGTGGTGCTGTGGAGATTAACTGATACAGTTATTATTAAAGTTGGGCCTCTTTTTCTCCTTTAGACCGACTTACTGAAAAAAAAAATCTTTTTGAAGAACTTTTATTAGTATTTATGAAGCGGGCGAGAAGATTATTCTAAGGATGGTTTTAAAACCGGATCTTAATTAATTTTGATCTATTTTTTTTTTTTTTTTTAATAACTGCAGAAACGAGAACGGAATTTCGTTCATTACAATGCTATTCAGGATGTGATCGTAAATATCCAAATTCACGGCTTGGGAGTTGTTTCCTTATTTGCAAGTGTTTGCAGAAGATTAATATGGCCCAGGGGCGCACTCATTCCATTACACGACATGCGTGTATATGCGTGTAAAATTGCTCTCAAGAGTTGCTTGGAAAGATGCTGATTAAAATCGCGAGTGCTTGCCTGCGCGCGCAATATAAATGCGCCGATCGAGAGAATGTGCGTCGCAAAGCGGTGAAAGGTCGATCATGTGCATTTAGCTAAATCGATTCTCTATGTTAAAGAGGCAATCGCGACGCCTACTTCGACGGTCGTTTCTCTCGAATGAATGCTTTTTTCATTATTCCCTTTTCTACGTAACTCTGACGTTGGTTGGAAAGTTATTTAAAAACTTTTTTTATTCATTTGTGCCATTTCATATAAATTATACATCACGGATCGAATAACAGGTCAGAAAAGAACCCAATAATCACGTATATCGTACGTGAATAAAATTTGTAACGTATTTCACAGTTCATGGATTATAACTTGTAAATATTTAATACTGGTGTATAACGATCGATTGATCAGTATTGTCCCCGGATTAATCGTCAAATGTATTACTTATCACCAATTTATTAACTAATATTATTATCTATTTATTCCACTTTTCTACCAAAAGGCTTAAATTTATGATGATAACGATCCAATACAATGTTCAAGCTCTGTGGTACACATCAGAACGCACAAATGACTAATGTCCTCTTAGTAATATTTAGTAGTGCGACATTTTGCCTATGAAATGTCATCATATATAATAAGCTTTAATGATATTTACGTTACAAGAGATTGCCGACCTACTCAGCAGGAAAAGAATGAGTATAGAATGAGCATAGTAAAAAATAAAAACAAAAACAAAAGCGTTTGTTTCGTTACACAACGTTGTTATGTATTCGATATTTTTATTCAATTCTTATTCACTTATTAGCATCAGGTACTAAACTAATAATGAATAAGGCTAATGCAATGCATCGAGTTTATGAATAAGAGATAGACACAAGGGGGGGGGGGGGTACCGTAGTAGAAGATGACTGTGACTCTCAGTACCATGCCATGTTGCTTTTTTATAAACATACAAAATTCAGTAACTCGGCGTCAACAAATGCGGCGTCCTACGAAATAAATAAGGAAGCCATGAGGAAGCCAAAATAAGAAAGCATATCGAGATAATACGGGATGTTTCGAATAAGACATTAATCCCGCATTCAAAAATAGTATAACATTTTCTTAATTTTGGCTCTTTACTTATCAAAGTGTAAATGAGGCCATTGTTAGTCTTTTCACTATTTACTAGGCGAAATTCAAAGTCGCACTCTAAAACCAGCGTAGAACGTAGAAGATAATTATTTGCGGAACGAATTATTATGTAATTAGTTCCGAGTATTTTCATTGCATAATCGGAAAAGATCGAGAAGATTTAATTATTTCGCATTAGCGCGAAAAAACCCTTAGTCGCCTTTCTGTGTTCTCCACATGCATAAGGTACCCAAAACATTTAAATTAAATTGATGTATAATATATATTCTACACATTTTTTTAAAATTGCTATATTAGCGGTCAGTCTATGTTAAATCCCATCATGTGGCACTTAGGTGACGACTTAAAAAAATCGAATTTTTTCCCATATTTTAAAAGTATAATATTTTCAGAATATTTGGTGAAAATTCCAGATCAAAAATCCAAATATTTACAAAGTTACAGCAGAAAGGGCTAAATTTGTCGTTGTAGCGCTCGCATCGACCGCACGTATACCTGACTCATTGTTTGCTCAGCCTTAACAGTAAAAATGCCCCTTTATTATGGTTTGGCAATTTTAAATCACCCTGAATCGATTCTTTTGAAAACATGAAAACCGCTGGATGGATAACATTATAATATTACACTCAACACTGTTAGAAATGTTCGGAAAATTCCGACATTTTTCAGTTACCACAGGAACTTAATGTTACAAAATCAGGTTACTGAATAAAACATTCAGTAACATTTTTAGTAATTTTACTA
>JAPYZR010012501.1:0-11372 GCA_030522945.1 Trichopria nigra
CAAAAATACCGGACCGAAATATCAATCATTCGTCAATTTCACGTCGAAAAACTTAAAATGATTGAGCGATAGCCTGCATATTGAAGCAATCGATCAATAAGAAAAAAGAAAAATCTTATGCATAATACGATGCTAGGGAGCTATTCCTCAATTTTTTGTTGTTTGCTCTGAAATACATCGTCATGCTAATAGTCCTTTACATAAACACGATAAAGGGGATTTGCTGCAAATCACGTCCTTCGAGTATAAAAAATTATCGGCGATTATTTTGGTGCTTTTATTTATTATTTATTTTTTCCTATTTCTTACCTTGATATTCCCTGGCAGTCGAACCCGTAATACTGGCCTTTGACGCAATTGATATTTCCTGCGAACAAGAATGCAAACTCAATGAGGGTAAAATCGCATTTGACAGCGACGAAGTTAAAGCTAAGTTAAGGCGCCAATACGATTAGCGATAAAATTTAATTTGATGTTTAGGAGTTCTCTCTCTCTCTCTCTCTCTCTCTCTCTCTCTCTCTTTCACTCTCTTTCACTCTCCCTCTGATTATATACATATATATGTATAGCTATCCCCCTATTCCCTTAGACGTTCACTCTGTCACTCTCTGTAACAGTTCGCTTAGAGCACTTAGGAGTTCGCGAAAACTACGGAAATTCCGGAGCTTTGAAGAAGTTACATCCTTGCAAATGAATAACAGTACGTATACGCTTATTTCGTAATAATAAATACGAAATAAGCATAAATCTAGAAAAAACAGGTTGTTGAATAATAATTGTATTTCTTAAAACTTTCGCGTAATAATAAGCTTATATATACAAAATTGAATTTTAATAAAAATTACAATGCATTTATATATATGTATAAAAGATGCCGCTAGCAACGAAACATTATGAAACCGGAAAAATGTACAACAAAATAAGCTTTGGAAATTTTAATATCGTAAATCATGTCGATATATGTGCACATAAAACTAATACCAGACATTCTCTATATATCAGAATATCGTTAGCCGTGCGGCTTACGTGAACTTCTATTGGTTTCACGGGTCAAGCGCCATTTGCAACGTCGGCAGATCTTGGATAGTGACCCATCCCTAGGGATGACATGTCGGTAGGGTTTTTCATATTTATTCTTCTTCCAGTGCGTGTCGAGTGGAAGTCTTAATCCCGTGCGGACTCAAATTCAGGACGTGCGTTGGGTACATGTAATTTCCGCAATTAAGAGGGTTTTAAAGTAGAACAGTTACAAGAAGGGTATCAACAATAAAAGTATAGAAATAAAATAGGATTGAAATGTTTTTTTTCTTCAAAATTTAGGCTTTGGAAGGGTGATTTTATATGACATATACAAGCCTCGAAAAAATATCGCGAAAATAGGTTAAAAATTAAACGAGTATTATTGGCAATAAATTATTTTTGTTGCTGGTAAGGGAAAATAATTAAGGTAAGAGATAATTTTCCTTTAATTTCAGACCAATGTCACCGATAGTTTTTTTTTGGGAATATATATGATGTAGAATCACGCTTCCTTTTTTCATCAATCCTTTTTTATTTATACTTTTCCAGCAGTTTTGAGGTTAGGTCTGTACTACTTTGTAACCCCCTTAAGTAGCAATTCAAGATCATGATGAAAAAAAAACATTCAAATTTAAAAATGAATTGTGTGTCATGTTAACTGATATGATGAGGCGACAACGGAAACCTAAGACCACTCGTCCTATATCATAAGAATATATTTTTAATATATATATTTACTAAAGAAGTAATTAATATTTTCGTTAAAAAATCGTAAAAAGCACGTTCAAAGAGCTTAATATTAAATAGAAAAGTGAACGAAGAAGTTTCATCTCTTCTCCCCCATGTTCAATAGCTTTGCCGTAATTTCTTACGTGTGTAAGAGTAAACCAGACAAGTACGATCGGCCTTTTGTGCCGACGGCAGCGTCTTCATCAACATACCACGTATATATATATACACTACTGCAAGCGCTTGCGAGAAGAGAAAATGTAATCAACTGTAAATAGCGCCGCTGAATGAAAAGCTATTACCGAATGCATGTATTGTAGAGTTAATAGTACATAGGTTTCTGCTGGAAACGAAAAATACTCAGAATTTCGGTACATTGAATCGTTCGACGATACCCACACAGATGGCGCATAATTAAAGATTGAAACCTTTAAAATAAGATTTTACCTTTGAACTGTTAATGACGAAAGTTAAAAACCTTCGTAAACTTGGATCCAACGCGCGCGGGTATATTTTTTACAAAGTTCGGGATAATTACGACGGATAATGAAGATTTATACTACGACTTGAGCGTTTATAATGACATTACGCTTCAAATTTCTCAAAACTTATTGAACGGTGCTGAATTTATGGAAAAAGAATTAATTATTCCAGAACTTGGTCCAGTACAAGAAGAATATAATTCGTTTATTGGCGAATTAAAGTGAACATTTTTTTCCGTTAAATTAATATTCGATGCAATTTTTTAACAATTACGTTTATGAACTGTACTATTTAGTATATAGTACATATTATATATAGTATATATATGTATATATATATATCCCGAGTAGAAATTTTCGAAGGCCACACGCGTTACACCCTGATCCTGATCATGGCCGCAAAAACTTCTGCTGGGGTATATACATATATATGAAATGATTTATATACAATTTGTATTGTAACATTATGAATTTCTCGTATACATAAAATAATCTCTATTTTTACAAAACTTGAAAAATGTTTGCAACTTCGCAATAGAATTACAAGTTAAAATATAATAAGCAGACTTTTAAAAAGACGCGAGAAAAGCACGATAATCTGGATAAACTTTTCCGACGCTTGAAATTCATTTTCCTCCGCCAAGATTACAGGTCCCCGAGAATTTCGAGATAATTTTGTAGCACATTGTAGTCTCGTAACAAGATGCCTTGCCACAAAATGGTTTATGGGGAAATTTTCCTGTTCAGCGTAAACCTTGCGTGGGCGTAAACCTACTGTACGGATTTGCGAAATCGACGCCACGCCGCTCCGTATACCGTCCGTGTACGGTATATGTATGTATATGTACACATGTACATATATGCGGTCTAGGAAATATAATATTTATGCAGAGTCATATTCCATGTGTCACAGGTTCGACTTTGTACCACTGCGCCGTCATCGATTAGTTTGTCGTGCATATTATCCTCTAAGTAATGCACGTTAAAATAAATCGTCAGTTTTTCTTTTTTTACATTGATGCTAATGCCGTTTAGAAATAATTCAATTTTACACAAGTTTTTTTAATTGTTTGAACAGTCACGACTATTGTGCACCGAGGATGGAAAACGTCACTTTTTCTAACGGGTTCGATGATTCCAGCCTTAAAGAAAGAAAAAAAAAAAGAAAGGGAACACATTTTGAAAAATAAATAGTTTTTGATAATGTTATTACGATGGTTACAATTTTTCCTGCATCTACCGGTGGTGTCGTATGTGGATTACAACTACAAAGTTGGAAGTAAAATGTGTCAATGCAGGTCTGAAAAGTGAGCTCGGAAAAATCTTGACATTGCAGACAAATATCTCAAAGGATAGTCTTTAGCAGCTGTGAAAAATCACGTTGCTATTCGAACCGACGTAATCGTGAATTGCGCAAAAAAAGAAACACATGTTTTACGCGTATATACGTCGTATATACATATATATATGTACAGTTGTAAGACTTAAACTTCAGTCAGCATAAAGACGTGGTCGAACGGTAATCAGGCCGTGTCAGGATGTTCGTACAAAAGCTGGGCGACGTGCCAAATCAGCGAGATGCTTTATCAAAGGAACAGTAAAAAAAAAAAAAAAATATATATATATATACACACACGCACTCTATACGTTATCGAAAACCTGACCAATAGAAAGCCTTTCTTTCGCTGAATGATTGCTCGCAATAATAACTGTCACTTCGAAGAATTTGATGTTTTTCTTATTAACCCTTTGAGAGGGGCATATTTTTCTAGAACACCTGCTCCAGAAATGATAGTGATCGTAAGCGCATTTTCAAGATCGCTGCTTACGAATCTGAAGTCAGATTTAAAAAATTCAAAATGATCGATTTAATATGACGGAGAAAATTTTTAAAATTTCCATATGAATGTTGTATTTTGTATGTACGATTCAATTCTATATCTGACCAAAAGATTATACGAAACAAATTTGTAAATTTTTTGTAATTTTCACCCCCACATTTGATCCGCCATTTTAAGTTTTCAAAATCTAAGAATGGATTCGAAATCAGCAACTTCAAAAACCCCTACGTAGGTAGTGCAGTTGCTGAAATCATTGAATTTTTGTGATTTTTTTTCATGATCAGGCCGCCGTATTGTATCCGCCATTTTGAATTGTCAACCTCAAGAAAAAATGTATAATTAGTATTGTTTAATTAATTTCATTGAACAGTGAAACAAAGTAACTCGAAACTTATCGTTATATATTGTTTCAAATGACTGCAATTATATAAATAATCGTTTAATCGCTACATAAATAAAATTTATATTTTATTATGAAGTGTACAGAATACGAATATAAACATAAAATCTGATCGATATTACAGTTAATCCTCCATCAAATTTCAAACACAATCGTTGTTCAGGAAATTTGGAATCAATGGGTATAGAATTTGAATTAGCTGCTTTGAATTCGAATTAAAGTTGACCAATCAGTTCATCCGAAAGTCACGTGTACAAAACTGGATTAGCAAAATACAAAATCTACCATTGCTCGCGACTTGGTTTTTAAATAATCTGATTGGTCAATGTAAATTGATCATGGTTAGAATCTGATCTCAATTTATGAAAATATCTTCACTTTATTTAAATTACAAAGAGTAAAGTAATACATGTATTTCAATTAAAAATTAATACGTTAGATATTGATTGAAAACTAGAGACAAATAAAAATACAGTTAAAAGGATAGGATGTGACTTTTGTTAAAATGCATGGATTACATTTGGTTAAAATTCAACGAGTCGAACTCGAAACTATGAAAAACGAGTGCATACAAAAAATACGCAGCTCGCATAATCAATGCAGTATATAAACAGAGAAGTACTTACAGAAAAGCAACCGTTTCTCATGACTTGGCGAGAAGCGTAAAGGATAAGGAATTTTCAAGTAAAATGAAGAGACCAGAATTTTGTTGTCTCTAGTTGTTGTCTGAGAATTTGCATGATTCCCATTTCTGTAAACCAATGGAATAACAACCAACTTTTCAGAGTCGATTGTATCTATTTAACTGTTCCCATGTACTGGTTCGGTCGTTCATGTCGTTCTCCCAATTCATCATGATGATCCAGTGAAAAAATGTGATTATTTCGTCCCTCGTTGATTACAGTTGAGCACATGCAAAGTACTCATCTTTGCCGGATAAATCGAGCGTCTCATGCAAATGCACGTTTATCACTCCCCCAGCGTTACTATATACATATACGCGCGAGTTTTTTTTTTTTTTTTTTTTTTTTTTTTTTTTTTTTTTTTTTTTTTTTTTTTTTTTTTTTTTTTTTTTCTTTTTTTTTTTTTTTTTTTTTTTTTTTTTCCAAATTGCCGACGAGCTTTGCTTTAATGGCGCGTACCTATAAAACGATTCGCCCCGTTAAGCCCTGGAAAATCGCGCCCTGATGTAGCCCCCATTATCCTACGTGCGGTTATATAGGTCGGGTACCGATAACAGCGCGAATAACGATTTTCGGGTAGCTTTTCCTTGTCTATATACGTATGTAGGGTTATTCCGTATTTTAATTAGATTTGCACAATTCTAATTAAGATGATCTACTCAAGACAATCCGAAGTAAAAATAATAAAAAATGAGACACGATTAACAACGAAAGGAAAAACTCATTTCTTCATCCATGTCACAAAATCATTTTTGTCGAGGTCGGAGGACCGACGAGAAGTAGAGGGGCGAGGATATATCAAATCATCTCGAGTCTCGCTCTTACAGGCCTTCTTTTGTTCCCATTAGTCGTTCCTTTTCGCGATATACTTATCGAATTTTCCTCCGAGATTTCTATGCCAGCGTCGATTTTATGATAGAAAAAGAGCGGTCCTTTATTTGATCTCGTGAAACCGTTACTCTTTCCGCGAGATTTATATGATCTACTTTACTGTCAACTGATTTTCCAGATTTAAAGCGGTTTCCGGTAATCGGCGATGATATGCAATATTACATTACAGAATTTTATATATATTTTCACGGACGGTCAGATCAAATTAAACAGCGACGTTATTAGTTATTAAACTATGTATATATATACATGCACGGATCTATTATACATTCCAAAAAATAACATCTATAGTAAGAAGATTTTATTGAAACGTAAAAACGGAATAATTCGAAGGAGTGAATGAGAATCGTTGCCGGATGAGACATATATATATATATATACACAAGGAACGGGAAATGTTCGCGAAGGGAATCGAATGAGCGGGACCTGGATTTCAGATGCATAAATGCGCGTATTGCAAGGCAAGGGGGTGTCACGTGCCTCGCGGGAAAATGCATTTATCATGAGCTGAGATATCTGAAGGACACTCGCATTCGATGAACCGGAGATACGGGGGTTACAAACTGACCGAGATATTGAACCTAACCGCCATGCCGAGCCGCCGCGCATAAGTTCGGCAACTTTATTGCGACGGGAATCCTGGTCGCTGCCAAAACGAAATGAGAGAAGATTCCTGAGGGCACGCCGGAAAAACTTCCGATATGGAATATCCAGTGATTGAATTTCTAAAAAATTGCGGCGGCCCGGCTTTCAAAGTGCTGCGAGTCATAAATTTATTAAGATTAGAGCAGGATGATTGCTGACTTTGCTATTTTAGTAGAAAACTTTTGTTGGAATTATTTGCTTGCAAGTTGGACAGCCTGGTATATATTATAACATTATTGTATATAATGGTGTATGCTATATCGTAAGTGTACATGAATCCTTCAGCTAGCGCGTTCCAACGCGAATGCACTGGAACAATGAAGATGATACGCGCGTATTATATATATACATACACATTTCGAATACTTCATTTCCCCTTGACGAGTAAAGAATGATCAACAAAACCATGTTTACGTTTATTTATTTTCGGTTTATTGTTTATGACTGCGTATATTATAGGAAAAGGAACCCACATGCAGATTGTGTTTACTTTTCATTCCGAACTTGAAACAATGCTATTAAGACGTATACGAGTCGGAAATTACCAGTTCAGTACGCACAACCGTCTCTCTCGTCACATCAATGTCCATTAATACTTTATGCACAATATGTGCTCTCACGGAGAGGAGACATTGCCGTGTCATAAAAAATCTCGCGATACGTTAACTTGAAACTAACCCAGATCGGTTATTGCAGTATCTTCCCTTCGGTCAATTATTCTGGATGATAAAGTATTCTACTTCCGGGTTGGCTCATTCATTCAGTTTTTAAAATTGAAACAGAAAGCAGGTCTGAAAACCAGAGTGCACGAAGTAACCTGAAACAGTCTAGATGGTTCTACTAAAGTTCGACTGTATACTCTGTTGTGTGGCATACCAGAATTTGCGCTATACTAAAGTCGCAGATCAATATTATTCAAATGAAGGATCGGACGCGAACTAGCCCAATCTCGCAACTTTCTCTCAATCGAAGTTATATGCAACATGTCTTTATTACATTGTCAAAATCACATCCGACAAGAAAATACGTTAAAGAGATTTCTCCTGCTACGCGATATCCCGTCGTAACTCATGGGGAATTTGGAAAAATTCAACGTCGCATAATTTACTCGCTTCCTGCCATTTTCGTCTGCTTTTCCCGCATGTACCGAGACAAGTTCGAAGATTAGCTATGTTCAGCAATTTACCGTGCAAATGAAATGAACAAGAAATGAAGAGGGAATATGAAAAATGAACAAGAAATATGAAAAACGAACAAAATAAAATGAACAATGAATGAAGAACTACAAAAAATGAAAGAACGAACAAAGACAAAAATGATACGAACTAAAGATAAAATATCGAAATATCGACGAAAATTGAACTGTGAAAAATGTAAGAACAAGAAATTCAGAAAATAAAATAAATAATTAATTTTTTTAATGAAATGAACAAGAAAGAACTAGAAAAAAATGAAAGAAACAATAAATGAAATTAAAAAAAATGAAGAAGAAATGACGAAAATGAAACAATTGTAAATGAATCGATAAAAAATGAAATGAACAAAGTCAAAAATGAAATTAATGAATACAAAAATTAAACGATCGAAAAGGAGCCGATAGAAAGCGAAACTAACAAGAATTTGAAGAAATAAAATGAACAGAGGCATAATGAAAATGAATAAGACATAAAGAACGATCAAAAATAAGTAAATGTAGAAAATAAATTAAATAAAACATTTAACAAATAAAATGAACAAGAGATGGAGAATCACAAAAAATGAATGAAATAACAAAAACAAAAATGAAATGAACAAGAATAATGAAATTAATAAAAAAAAAAAACGAAATACCCATACAGTAATCGATAACCAACTAACGAACATCAAACTTGATCGCTGAAGTTGCAAACGCTGTTAAATGTTGAAAAAGAGTTGTCATCGTACTTTACTTTAACGCGAATTCCCATTAAAGGTGTCGCAAATCCGATCAAAGTTTGAAGTAAAAATCGCGTTTGATTGTGTCACGCTCGTGCAGGTCATCAGTAGGTTTCTTTTTCCTTTGTTCTGCAACAAGACGCGGCCTTCGGATCGGTCAAGTGTCCATCTATATAAGGCGCGCTTGGCTTTGATTAAATTTTAACGAGTGTCGCAGAAACTCGGGTTGCACACACTGATGCAGAAACGCGCCCTTTATTGTTCATGCCGTAGTAATGCAGCTAAGTTTGGTTTTAATGAATCAGTGTAAAACCAAACCACTCGACGAATCCCGGTTTTGATCTTTGGTTCGGATTGTATTTCAAATCTTCCAAACATGCAATTTCACTAACTCGATAAGTAGCGATGCTTTCTAATGTTTCCTTCACATTGGTAAGTCTTACGACATACAGATTCATAAAGTTGAGCCGTTAACACTTCAAGTTTATGCTTAAGCAATTTTTACTGCGTCATTCAATTACTGTCGCTAGAAGAACTTTATTAAAAAAAAAAAAAAAAAATAAAAGAAATCAGTTCTTAATAAAATCTTGCCATTTTATGGACAATATATTATAGGTTTCAGGGTTCTTAAATTATCGTACAAAAAACATCGATCGTTAAACACATTCGGTTCCTCAGGGGAAAGTCTTCCAAGAAGAAAACGCGATACCTTGCGCCTCGATCTCAGAGTGCTGAGCTATAAATTCAAGATCATGAAAGCTTCGCAAAGCACATTGCACTTCATGGCCGAATTATACGGGTGAATGGAGAATTGGGCGAACAAAGCTATTCTTTTGTATGGAAAAGTTGCGAAAATTAGTGTTTGTCCGTTAAACAAAAGTGAAACAACAATAAAACAATATTCTTGTCAAAGACAAGGTAATATGCGTCAAGTTAAGCTCAACATTGTTTTGAATTCTAGATTGATTGAATATCCAATTTCTTAATGAATGAATGACTCTTACTTTTTTTTCCAGATGTTGGCCTATCAACATTTGTATATCAAGTAATTTATTACGAGTATTAATTATATTCATTTAAAAAACGGCATTTCAGATGTATTCGTCGAATAGAAAGCTCATCTGCAGCAAGCAGAGGTGGTGACAGAGATTGAAAATATCTTTTCCGAGGGCCTCGGGGTACTTGATGCCCCATCAGAAACGCGTTACTCACAGTACATTGAGTCCTGTCGTGCTTTTCAAAGTTTTATGAACAGTAATATGAAGGATGATTTCAGGGGCTATAGAAAAAGAACACACGTACAGTTGCACCCTCTATCAAGAAGTTGCATAAGGTTGCTGTACGAAATTTCCGTTCTAAAGCAATGGCGTTCACTTTAAAGTAAAATACCAGCGCCGTTTTCAGAGCTTCTAAGAAAATTACACGCAAAAATCATTTTTCTATAGAATAGATCATTTAAGATGACCTTTTTGGACTCAATTTAATAAAGACCAATCATGAGGATACATACGTATACGTACTCGGGTCGAATACTTCTTTTCGCTTCACGATAAAAATAATGTCAACAAAACTATATAAAGACAAATTCATTTTCTCAAGAATTATTACATTATGTCATGCGTATTTAGCAACCTAAACGAGCGTCAAGTTAAGTAATACGGAAAGACAAAATTCATTATATCATTAATTCATAAATCAATGCAAGAATCATGCGCTACGCCGTACCCCTGGTATTCCCTAGCACTCGTTACCGCTGCATCTTTTAAGCGAATTTCAGAAAGTTAGCGGGCGCGATGAAAATACACTCGCTCACTATATATATATATGCAGAAAGAGATGCACTCGCGGGACATTTCCGCAAAATTAAAATCTACCCTAATGAAGAAGCAAGTATTTCAGCATCATCGCCAACTCGGGACGCAGCAGACAAAAAGACGTCTAAGAATCTCCCGTAATCCGCAGCAGCTTTCAAGTTTTTTAAATTACGTTGCCCGTCTTAATGCAGACACATCGTAAGACGACGTGTTCTAATTAATGCGAAGAAGCTTCTCGTTTTTTAACAATATTTCTCATTACCTTTGTAACAATGTCCTACTTTGCGTGAGACGGTATTTTCTTGTAGAGAGCTCGACAAATTACGGTTTTACGAATAAGAACGTAAACTTCGAGTTATTTCGTATTTATTAAGTTGTACGTAGAGAACCTCCATGAAAAAGCGGCAACTGTCCTTGCTTGCACGGATCATACGTAAAAATCCACTTGCGTTTTAACAAAAAAAAAAGTCACGTCTGCGGTGAATAATAAATACGTATATATCAACGAGTTCGTGCAAACGGCAGTCATCGAGTTCTCTTTGCGTTTGCCGGACAATGACGTGGCCATTTCCCACTGGAAACCTTTCGGCATACGCAAAACAATTCAAAATTGCAAACTAACGGCGTCGAGCATAGGACGGAAATGCCGCGATACCGAGTTTCAAACCGACCGTTTCGGGAAAATACGCTTGTTGTAACCTTTTTTACTCGGTATCGGTGAGTAATGAATCGCGACCGGAGGAAACGTGCATTCATCGTTTACACAAAAAAAAGTCTAATTGATGTATTTCGAATTAAATTAAAAACTTCCGGATAACTCGTTTCTATCCGAAAAATCTAATTCTTTGAATTCAAAAACGAATAATTAAATCCAATAATTCGAATCCAACTTTGTTATAAAGATATTTATTTTATATAAAACGTATATCTGCAGTATTTTAACATACTTTGTA
>JAPYZR010012515.1:0-10894 GCA_030522945.1 Trichopria nigra
CAATCTCGAGATAATCTGTCCGCCATCAGACAAGTTCCATTTTAGGTGCTCGACTTTGACGCCACCTACAGATTGCGAGATAAAGTAAAAATAAAAAATAAAAATTTTGTTGTGTTCTATAGATATGTACTAATATCCTCAAAAAAGTCTCGTACTCAATTTCAATATCAGAGCTGAGACAAAAAATCTTAAATATCTGCCTTTTTAATACGTTCTAAAGGTTAGTAGACCTTAATTCAAGAAAATCTTTTCTTAATTCAAGTAAATATTTACTTGAAAATAACAATTTTTTTTTCAGTGTAGGACGTTAAACATCCAAGATATTCACCGTCACTACTTATAGATAACCAAGCGGTATTATCCGTTTTTCTCAGTGCGGGCTGTTATCACGTCAATGCAGTTATCATGTCGAGGTTTGCGGATACAAATTTGCGTAAAATGTCAGGAATTATCGATCATTGGAAATATCATGTTTTTGATCCTGTCACCCAGACCATGTAATATAACAAAAAAAAAAAATTGTTAGGGAACGATTGATGTTTGGGTCGAAACGGTAATCATCAGATCAATTTGCAAAAAGAAAAAGAAAAAAGAAAGAAAATATAACCACTATGCCTCAAGCTTTGTAAAGTTTCGGCCAGTACAGATTCATCGGCGCTCTAATTTAAGCTGGATGTCATCGGGGGGTTTGGAGTGCAGTTAAAGGGGCTCTATAGAAAATACGATTCTAGATCCTCTTGAGCGGACAAATTTCATTGAAAACAATCACATCTTTTTACCTTGTTAGCATTCGTAACATCGAGAACGACGCGATAGGTTCCTTATAGGTCGTGTCACTAAAACTCCACTGACAAGTCGTCAATGACCAGTGCGACGGAGGGTTTCACTTATATAATTGACAACTGATTTCAACTGGTGTGGGAATGACACAAACGCGCGGCGCACAGGATTCACGAAAAGCGAGGAAGAACAAAAGTTGATCAACTCGCCTGGTTTGATTTGCTGCGGTCTGCCCAGTGCTCCGATCAGGCTGAACGATACCAGGATGAGCGTGGTGATGGTGCAAGTCGTCAGGTCGAAGGGCAGCATCGTCACTTCTGACGTTCCTCCTTGGAAGCCAGCCGGCTTCTTGGGTCGCGTCCACCGCGTGCTACGTTGACAATCGGCACCGCACAGAGCTGGAACCTCGCGATCGGCCGCGTGAATGAGCGAAGAAACGGCCAGGGAACGGCCTGGTGAGACGATCGCGAGCGGGCCGACCGACCGACCGGCAGACGGACGGACCGACCAACGTGCCGGCGTAAGCGAGTTAATGAGTGAGTGGTACTCACCCGTAAGAGCCCTCGCCGCTGCCCGCTGCCCCCTTTTACCTTACCGCACCTTTGGCTCCCTTCTTCCTTCCTTTCTTCCTTCTTCTTCTTCTGCCTGCCTCTTCCTCATAATGGTGCATGTAGGAGGAGTGCAGGCCGGAATTGCACATTCGCCGATGCCGCAGCCGTGTGTTGTCTCACCTGTGCGCCTCTCGCGTGTACGACTCGTTGCACGCATCCGCAAACCGCGCCTCGCCGACCGCACCGACTGCGGTAATGACCATCAAATTCTCTGCATATACACTGGCCAAGTGCTCACTTAATTGTGTTTCGGCGGCTTTATGATTTTCAGATGAGATCCCGCTTCGTCCGGTCGTCGTAATTGCAAATTTCAGTTTTTCTTCTGCTTTTTCTTGTTTCGTACATCCATTGCGGCTGGTCGATCGTAAAGGCAGACCAAAAACAATGCTTATTTGTCATTAGCGGTATTTGTTTATTGAATTTTATGAAGCATTCAAGCTTTTATTGAAATAGGTTATATATATGAAATACCTTATTAAAACATTGTAAATGGGCGATCTGAAATAGGTGGACGACTCGAGAATGACCCGGTGATATCGCCACCCTTGTACATTGTATCTCCTCATCTGGTCTCGGTATCGTACTTTTGTTGATTCGGTCAAAAAATAAATCCAAAGCGTTCTCTTGTACCAACTAATTTGTTTGGTTCAAAGGACTAAATAAAATCAAAATTCAGAATGATATATTTCCGAATGTGAAAAAACCGAATGTTCATAATTCCGAATGTGGATAAACCGACCGTGCGCATAATCCCGAATATGAATAAACCGAACCGTCATAAAACCGAATATGAATAAACCGAACCGTCATTAAACCGAACACTCAAAATACCGAATGATTACGTTGGTTTGAAGTAAGGCATTGACTTACATGACAAACTAAATGTGTTGCAATTGGACAAAAACCATAGTAGAGTGCAGACCTTTACGCTGAATTCGGTGGCAAAATAAAACTTTTCTTTGAAAACCTCGAATCTTGATGTTATTATGGCTACATCTGTCGACAATTTATTACTTCAAACCAACGTAGGTATTCGGTATTTTGAACATTCGGTATTATGACGATTCGGTTTAATCGTATTCGGGATAATATACGTTCGGTTTATCCACATTCGGAATTGTGGACATTCGGTTTTTTCACATTCGGAGTAGTGAACATTCGGTCATATACCCTTCTGCTAGTTTGCACATTTTGGAAATGTATCATTCGGAATTTTGATCATTCGAGATTTCGATCAGTCGGGATTTTGGACCCCACCCAATTCGATTATTTGTAAAAAAGGAGACGGAATAAAAAATATTTCAATCAAACACTAATTGGAAGCATTACAAAAGAAAAAAAAGACTGATTGCATATGATTTGCAACGAAACCGATGTTTTCGAGTTTATTTTGGTCTGAATTTTATTTCGAAAGATCAATTGTCAATTTGGAAATTTGGCTACATCCCACATCTTTATTATACACATCATATATATGCGTTTGACATTCTACGCATACCAAACACGGAAAGGAACGATTATATGTCGGTAATCATGACTTCTTCAATAGCCGATTTCATCACACCTGTGCCTACATCCGTGTGTGTAATGGCACGGAAAATCTGCAGAAAACCTATGCAAAGTAGACTGGGTTCTCCGCATAATTTCCGACGCATCATTATTACGGACCAAGTTTACAGAGATGTCGAGTTCCTGAATGGCGCAACCGGTCATACACTGTTTCTCCTTGATGTCAACATCAGGTCGCTCCAATTATTGATATTTTCATTATTATCGCTTCACTGAAAAAAAAAAATTTGTTATTTTCAAGTAAATATTTACTTGAATTAAGAAAAAATTTTCTTGAATTAAGTAAGATTTACTAAAAAGAAGGAAACATTTTCTTAATTCAAGTAAATATTTACTTGAAAATAACAAATTTTTTTTTCAGTGTTGTAACAGTAACTTGAATTGTTCATACACTTTGTATAATTGTGCGATCACATTTTAAAGAATTGTAAATAATTGTATCATGCTTTTAACAAGATCTTACTACTTTAACGTTCAGAGTTCAAAGTTGAAGTACATCTTCTACAGAATCACATATGGAAGATTTTATCGTCAAAAAACAAAAAAAAAAACATAAAAATTTTAAGAAAAAATCACAAAAATCGGGTAGTTTGACAGTATATTTGTTGTTTTCGTCATAAATATCGTCATCATTTTGAAAGTGGTGAACTTTTCACCTGAACATTTTGAAAAAAAAATTGTGCTTAAACGCTGCACTTAGATTCCAACTGAAATTGGTAAATGTAACTGTACATATTTGCGGTCACTTTATGAGATTCGAATCGGGTGTAAGATTTTTGAAATTCAAAATGGCCAATCCAAATAATTCTTAACATTTTGAAATACGTTCAGAACTCGTTGAAATTGTAGGGACACTGAATTCAAATCTCAACTTTTCAAATTGCAAAATAAAATATTGGCGGATACAATATGGCGAGATTTGAAATCGTATACATTATTGAGTTTTTTTTGGGAATGCAAGATTTTTTTAAATAAGATCCGTTTGTTTTTTTTATAATAATGTTATCTGTTTTTCATGCTACCAATACACGAATCTGGATTCACTAAATTCGCTAATCGAATACCGTATTATATAATATCTAATGTATTATAAAGAAATCGATATAAATTTTTATTTGTTTACATATTGTAAATATTGCAAAATCAATGATTTTCATTTTACCCGAATAAATAAAAATTTATATCGATTTTGAATGCAAATTATAATCAAAATACTGGTCGACGTTATAATACGCGGTATTCGATTAGATTCGGATTTTCAGTATTTTCTTGACCATGATCGTCTTGTTATACTCGCATGCTATAATTGGGTCAGATTATCGGCGTTTTCTTACAACTCATTAATTGACTTAGAGTACATTTAATTCGAGACAATTTTATTTGACATTAAATTATTATCAAGTATTAATTGTTATTGTCATTAATGTTTTACTTGAAATTTTAGTTTAATATGGATACAAGTTATAATAAACGGATAACAACAAATAAACAAAAATAAACAAATGACGAATTCAGTAAAGAATTTAATAATAAATGCCGGAAATTTTGAATGAATGAAGAGTTGATAATGGTCTTTCAATGGTCTTCTTAATAAAGAGCTTATATCTCTGGTTTTTTAGTGAAATGTGAATTTTCTATGAATTTAAAACCACTACAATTCAAGGAGAATTCAATTTTTACTAAATTGAGTCTAATTGATTTGTATTGAATTTATGATTGAAATTTCAGAGATTTATCTGACAATATGAAAAATTTTCATGTACATTCAAATTTCTCCTACTACCACTTGCAGGAAAAAAAATGTCGAATTGGAGATCTGAAAATTGAAATGAGCACATGGAATGTTTATTGCGATATCGATTAAGCACCCGGTAGAATTAAAGTGAAAATAACGTACAATCGAAATTTTATCGTAATATTATAGTTAGACATAATGCGTACATTTAGAGAAAAATTTAGTAATTTTAACTAAATGCTAAGTTGCTCTTGACACATATTTAGTTATAATAACTATAATTTAGTTCATTTACACTAAATATGTAAAAGATGTCATTCAATAAAGTGCCCTAGTAGAATTTTGAGCGTGACACTTTGGGTCCCAGCCGGAACCCTTACTTTAATAGGGATCCCGGCCAGGACCCGATGTGTCACGCTCAAAATTCTCTAAAGAGATTACTTCAATAAGTACCAAAGTATAAAAAAACATAAATAGTTAGCTGTCGCCTTCGCGCCTATTAACTTCAATTAAGTGATACCTTCCTCTTGTTCTCTTCATTCCTCCTTCTTTCATTCGCCATTTTCTTTTTTCTGACATCGTTCCTCTTCCGCACCTGCATTCTGCTTCTCGCTACATCTACAGACCATAATCCTGTCTCTGTCACAGCCAGTTGTTTTTTTCTCCTCCTCCCTTTTTTTCTTTTTTCCCTTGCTGCACCTTCGTAGGCCATTACTTATCATTCTTATTTTATCTTTCTCTATTCTGTTCCCCGTTCTTATGCAACATGCGGACATAACCACGTCGCAGCAATGGACCGCGAGTTGTTGTACTTTTATTAGAAAATACGATGGGTAGTATTTTACTCTTTTTTCATTACACTTGCGGACGCCCTATTATCGTATCGTCGCAGACCCCGTGTAACGAACCATGAACACATTGATCGTGTTTCGCATCATAGTTTTGTATTTGTACGTGCCGGCATTTTAAAACTGCGTGTAGTCGTTTTGCATATAAATCAAACTCATTTATCTACTCGTACTTGCATTCACTGTCTTGAATTCTACATGAAACAAGTTTGAAAAAAATGAACAATACAAAAATATTTGTCAGAAAATGTTGAGACACATACATACATAAATAATCTTTAATGAAGTTTATCATATGCGAATTCAGTATATAAACACAAAAAATATTGAAAGATTTATAGTTTTGCATTACTTTACACGAAGAAGTCTCCGTTCATTTAAAAAGAAAAGACTCTTGTTCTGATGTTATACTGACGGAAATACTACCTACTGTTACTGCGATTAATAATGTCACATTACTGGACACGTGAATTAATGTCGCAGCATCGATGACACGTGCAGTATATTGAGTTTCTGTCCCCGAAAAAGAAATAATCTGATCACAACGCGTTTTTATAGTTCAGAAACAGTGACATCGCATGGCTATTGGCTGCACAGTTATCGTTTCGCTATAAATTATTATATCGATATGAATGACAGACAATTGGTTGACTTCTACCCCTCCGTCTATAATCTACTATATGTATGCCGTCGTTTGTGATACCATCAATTTTTTGCTTCGTCTGAAGTGATGAACGGTTGTACCGAATTTCAAGAGTAGCATCGTTCAATCAGTGTGGCCTCTTCTGACTGAAATCAAGTGGATTCAGGACAACCATCTCGGATTTCCTTTCCTCAACAAAGATTCCTGTCGGCATTGCGCGCAAAGGGAAAATAAAAAAGCAGGATAACATTTTTCAGGTTTGCAAACATTGCATCCTTACCCCATTAACGCGCAGTACAGAAGAAAACGCTTTGCTGAAGAAAGCGGGCTCCGCGATCTCGGACTTCCGTATAATCCGAACCCGCCGTTGAGCAGACCCAACACGGTGCCGACTGTATAAGCCGATGGGCAAAGGTAATTGTTATGTCGAGATTGTCGAGTCGAGAGCGAAGAGATCGTTGTTACGTCGTACATCACCCATTAAGGCTGCGCCGCCGTCTAGTTCTCGGACTCACTCGCGTGTAGATAGAGTCGTTTCATACGAAGGACGACCTCCCGTGAGTATCGAGTATTCCACGACGAAGAAGTCCCTTTTACCCTCTCCAGAGCTCCGCGCCTCCTCCCGCAGCCCGGCGACGTATAGCGCTACCATCTTTATACCGTTCCGAGTAATTCATCTTCCTCCTTTTGTCATCTACCCATCATCCATCCTGATTGAGCGCACGAACCGTCCACGAGGCTGCCGGTGGAATTAAGAAATAAGGGCATCTCTGGATCAAGCGGAATGAACGGAATCAAGCGGAAAGAAAACAACAACGCCACGATGCGTGCTCTGCAACTGAACTAAGTCAAACAATGCAAAGGTGGCACCAAACGTATATAATAATTGACGGCCATTTCACGTCTACGGTCCACTCCAAATTGTAATGTTAGGAATTAAGGTGACCTAATTGGATAAACCTGGGCCTGTCCTAGTTAGTTCGGATGTCATTGAAGATGAAAATCCTTCATTCTAGAATTCAGACCCAGATGTGACCATTACTAATGTTATCCGTACATTTCTTGAAGGGAAAATTGAGCGACACTTTTAAACTAAGTGAATTTGGCAATTCCTCTAAAGTGACATTTCTCTGCAAGGATGAAGTGACAATTCTTCTATTATCTCTAGAAAGAGTGAAATATCACTCTGACATGAGTGACAAAATTCACTCCGATAGAGGATGTTGTACTGAAATCTGATCAAAAGCAATTTTTGCTCGGACAAATGCAAAAATCCGACCGTAGATCAAGCTACCTTAGAACGACGAACAATCGTAGAATTGTAAATGATGTAATCACACCTTGTAAAACGTTTCCAGTTTGAATATTACTAATCAACCACCCTGGTAGAAATCTGTCCAGTTTTCTGTTACACTGCCCAGTTATCCTATACCTTTAACATGGGAAAAAAAGCAAACTGGACAGAAAGTAGCCTGGACAGAAAAAACCAAAAACTGGACTCATTTTCTACTAGGGCAAGGTATACATATTTATAGAAGATCCCTAGAATAACAATATATAAAATAAAATGTTCCGGAAGTATTTCATTGCTCCACCAAATATAACATTCTGAAGTATTCAGAGAATATTTTCAGTGCTTTTCTAAAATATTTCCAAAATATTTCGAAATATCTTCAGAATATAAAAAAGTGCTTACCTTTGATATTTTTCATAATGACTCCACAATATTCTACATATATTATAATGAATATTCCTTCAGCCAATGTAATATTCCGGTGTTTATCGTATTGTATCCCATTCAACCTATACTTGGATAATTGAATGATTTAGTCGTCAATTGTAAACGGAATATTCTCACTTACTTTAAAGATTTAAGCACAGGGTTTTCTAGAACATATAAAATTGAAAATTTCTATGATATACATTAGCTTGCGATAATATATAATTATAGCTTTCTACGTCAGAGTTATGTTCATATAGAATAGTTAATATAGAATCTTCATCCTGTTTTGTAAAATCAGAAACCCACGAAATAAGTAATTTCGTCGAATTATTGACACATTAAAGCAAAAAAATTTGCTTTAAATTCTATTTTGACAATGGCTTTAAGTCTCCATAAAGTCCTGATTAGGTAGATGAAGATCTACCAAAGTACGACTTTCATTTGGCTTCTTAGAGGCACCCCTATATCTCTTGGATAGGAATCTGATAGCAAAATACGAAATTTTGTTTTGGTCATTGGACCTTGATCTCATCTTCCCAGTAAACGAAAATTAATTAAAATTGATTAATGCTTAAAAAAAAAGAATCTAATTATTATATTTCCGCATCCGAATTAAATCGATGAGACAATGTGTATTAGACATTTTAGATGATACCAATGAAAATGCATGAAAAAAAGTTCGACCAGAATTTACAAATGCTTTCAATCACTTTAGATACGAAAATCTTAGTAAACAATTCTCTGAATTCTCTTAAAAATCAGCAATATCATTTCTCATCCAGAAATTTGTAATACAATTTAAGTAATTGACAATGATTGATTGTAAGATCCATGTCATTCTTTTGACTAGAAAACCTCCTAAAGTAGCACTGATGCAAAAGTCTTGACTATAGATTACATGACATGAGTCTGGAATATATGTCACAAAAAGTACTGCGCTAAGTGCATATCCAAGTTATAGTAAATATTACAATAGCGATAAAAACTAGTTGAACCGAATTGCTTTGAATTTGTTCAATACGAAAAACCATTTTTCATCGGCAATTTTGAATAAGACATGATACATGCACCGGAAAATTATATGCTTTTAGGTACGGCTGCGGGAGGATTTAGGCGTTCTTCGTGGTGATCTGCTACCAGGAAACCTTTCTTGTCGCTTAGTATGATAGTTCAGGGACACCGACTATCTCATCGTTGATGGACGACGAACCAGATTATCGCATACTCCACCCGGTGGTCGCTCGACTTCTTTGTAGTATTTCTTTGAGATTACGTGATTAATGTTTCATGAGCCAAGCAAATGACGTTGTGACGATGAGCGCTTCTCACGGATAGCCTTCACAATGTGCAATTAATTGCAATGCAAACTTCATTATTGACATTCTTTCCGTAGTTTATTGTTTAATTCCAGCGACTGAGTAATGCAGTTCTCCCCAACATTTTGATTGAAACAGCAATCTTATCGAAATATTCGATGATAACAAAAATTTTATCAAATATGTTTTTAACCATTTCTTTAGAATCAGTTTTTGTTTTTCCAGTCAACTTCCAAACAATGAATTTAGGTATCATTAATGTATCCTTTTCAATTCGAAGCAGTGACAACTACTGCAAAACTGCTTCTCAATTAAAATTAGATCACTGAGCACCATTAATCAGTGAATGAGGCAGTAAATACAATCGATGAACTTTATTTATCCTTGGAAACCTACTTTCATCAAGATTAAAGACATACTTGAATGAGCGACGCGTCACCGCCATTTCCCATCGTCATGCGTACAGAACGCAGTGCCAACGTGCTTTTCTGTTTATACTTTAAGAAAAGATTTAGTGGGTTTAAACAAAAAAATCAATAATCATAAATAAATTATCGAATATGTTTAATCGCAGTAATATAAGCTTGGATTTTGATCGGGTCTCTAACAATCAATAATTGGATAAAAAAGTCTAGAGCAGTACTGCTAAGTTTCTAAAAGGTTCAGTCGATATAGCGTCATTTCTTTATGACTCCGCATAGGTAAACATTTAGAAAAAATAAAACAGACAAATGAAAATAATAGAATATATTTTCTAAATATATACAGATGTAATGAATATATTGAAGATAATGAACGTAATGAATATGTGAAAATCAAAACTTGTAAACTTCGATTATGATGGAACTTATGTAGATGACGAATGAGTGCGAATATATATCACGACCATAATGTTATATTAATTGATACGTGATTTAGAACAAACATTTCTTTAACATGAAAATTTAAGATGCGTTATTAATATCACGCAATCTATCGTTTCACGTGATGTCAAAAGTTCGAATCAGAAGATTCCTGCAAATTCAAGCACTGAGGAAATCAATTTATTCGCAAACTCCGTGGGGTGAATTAATGCATCGCAATGCGTCTTTTAACTTCAAAGATACGGATCACATTTTCTCCAAGAGAGCGCGCGAACCGAATGCTGGAAGAAAGAAGAAGAGATCAATTCGATGAATTCATCGGAACACTTCGAAAAATTACATCAATGCAATTGGAATCACGTTTCAAAGCAATTTCGTAATGATAGTCGATCTTGCGAGCCATTTTATCAAGCAATAAATTTCCAGAATGTTCAATATTTCGTTGCCAACCAATGGTTCGTTATTTTCAGCCACTAAAAGACGCGATTATGACGCAAAATATAAATGTATTTGATACACTTTATAATACAAATTAGAGAGATTGAGATATTTATTGCCAGTGCATTACGGAAAATACTGATTCAATTTCGTTGCAATTTTCAAAATAAAAAAACAATGATGTGCATAATTTTTAACCTCTTATAACGTCCTAGAAATATCACTTGGCTCAATATAAGCACTAAATGCGATTTCTGAATTCAAATACGTCATCCCTGGTAGAAATTATGTCCATTTTTCTTAGATAATAATTAATTATTAGGCAAATATATTGGTTAAAAATTGTATATATCAAAAATATCCACGAA
>JAPYZR010012523.1:0-11597 GCA_030522945.1 Trichopria nigra
AAGAATTATTGAAAGGTCAAGAAATAGGATTGAGAACAATGGGGAATGATTGAGAAGTATTCACGTTGGAAAAACAACGAATGCTTCTTAATAATTTTCATTAGTTCTGAATCCTATTTCTTGACCTTCAATAATTCTTCGTTTGCTGGGTTTGTAAAAGAATGTCTCATATACTGAATATAATATAAAGCTAAATAAGAGTAAGAAAATTTAAAAATTGAATCAGATATATCTTTATTTTATTTTTTAATTAATTCATAAACAGAACGAAACATGTGATCTATAAATATAATTGCATATATAAAGTTTTCAATTAAATACGTTTATTTGTAATAAGCTTAAACAAAATGTTATTTGAAGAAATGAAACTCATAAATGAATGCTATTTTTTAGCAATTGTCTGTTATTTATAACTCTCAAATCTTGAAACTGATTAACAAAACTGACAAAGTCGATGTGACTAAACCGTTATTTTTGTGATCATTTTTTATATGAATCAGCGGATGGTTTTGGTAACAAATTATAAGGCTTGCAAATTACAAAAAATAAATAAAATTCGCAAATTTCTTAATAATAAATTCATTTATTTTTTTATTATATTTGTCCAATTAAACATTTAATCGACTTATAATTAAAGTTTAACAGACCCTATGTAATAAATTATTTAAGAATTTGGTTTGGTGTAGTTTCAGCTATATTTTTGATATTAAAATTAAACAACATATCTGAATGGAAAAATATTAATGCTCCTGATGCACTCAATGAGATACAGATTTCATTAATGTAATATTTGAAAGTGATAGAAGATAAGTTCAAATTCCCTAGCAAATTGTGCCAACTAAAAACTGATTAAAAACCGCTTTGTTGGTTTTTGACTTTGTTCCAACTATCAATTTTGTAATTTCGACTCTTATCAGACTTCATTTAATTGGCTTTTTTCTTGATTGGAAAAAAAAGACTTATTACTTTGACCCGCACCGGTCGGAAGAAGTATTGAATTTGGTCCTCCTGGCAAAAAAAAATTACCCCCTATTTTTTCATGAAATGTCCACGTTTCAGACCATAAGGAACCCAAAAATGTAATAAAAAACTAGGTTTTTTTCGTTTTATTCGTTCGTGAGTTATTTGGAGTACATACGTACGTACGTACGACATGTCGGACATTTCGACTTTCATTTCTTCAACCCCTGCCTTCGACCCGATTTAATTTTTACACGATAATAAAAANACGAAGAGAATGAGTGGTCAATTTTAAAAATCGGTCGAATAGATTTCCACCAAAAAATTCCCAAAATCGAAGAATCGGAAGAATTTTTGTTGGTAAATTTAATACTTCGCCCGCCTTGCGTCAGGCGAAGTCATTTTTGTCTGTAACTCACGAACGAATGAACAGAATTGCTTTCCTAAACTGTTTTTGGATATGCCTTGGCCTAACTTAGAACTGATTAGTTTTTGGATATATCCACCAGGTGGTAGAGTAGGGGAACTCGAAAAACCGTTTTTTGCGATGTAATTTTGACAAGCTGTAGCTCACGAACAAATTGACAGGAAAGCTTTAATAACCTCTTTTTGGATATGTCTAAGCCCAACTTACATTTGATAGGAAGCTGAAATTTATCCATCAAGTAATAGAGGAGGGGGAATGAAAAACGTCTTCATTTTTTATAGGAAAATTTGTACAAACTCGAGTAGTTTCCTCAATTTTCAGGTCATAATATACACATTTTTTCAAAGGTATGTTTTGATTGAACTTAGAACTGATTAGATTTTGGGATATGTAAATACAAAAATGGAGGGGGGGGGGGGGGGGGAACAAAAAACATTTTTTTTTTAAACTTTAAAATTTCATGTCTTTCTGAATTTAGTGACAAAACTTGCGAGCGAAGCGCGCCAGGGGTCCAGGGGACCACGCCCCCGGTGGAGCAAAGGCCGCCGGGGCAAAGCCCCTAATTTCAAATGTGTGTTTCGGCAGATCTTAGATCTGATTATATTTTTGGGATATATAAAATGGAGGGGGGATGATCAAAAAACATTTTCGTAAGTTTTTGGGATGTTACTTGGCATGTTGAATCCATCGTTATATCTCAAGACAACATTTTCAATTTTATAACACAAACATGCAAATAGAAGCACATTAATCTATATGGAAATAGAAATTATTAATACATTTCAGTATCATATATTATCAATGGAATTGTGTGGATGTGTATGAAGCAAATGTGAATTGGCATATCAAATTCATAAATTTATGGCACTCGAGAGCGTGCTGCCGAAGGCCGAAAGGGCGAAGCCCCCTAGTTTACTTATTTATATTTATATATTTATTATTTATATATTTATTTCTTCGATCTACGATTAAACGAATTTTGTCTGAACTGCAATGAACAAATAGAAAGCCCTCGGTTATTAGTCAAAAGTTCAAAATTTATAGTTGGTATGGAGTCAAAAACCAATGAAGTGATTTATAAACCCTATTTGATCGAAATATAATCCTTTTAGTGGTCGAAAGTTTACTAGGGTTGCAGAAAATAAATATCACATTAAAGAAATGGTGCATAATTCTTAAAGTGCATCAATCCTCTTTAAGCACAAGAGGCATCAACATTTTTTCTGTTAGGTACTAGAAATAACTGCTAAAATTTCATGACCATATCTAATGAATTGAATTGAATATTTCTTCCAAATGTTTTTAAAGCAAAAAATGGCTGTCAAATTGAAGTTGTTTCACAACTTGTTAAATACATACTGGAAAATTGCCCAAATTTGCAATTTCTTGGGCTTATGACAATTGGTCGATTTGGTTATGATATTAATAATGGCCAAAACCCTGATTTTCTCATTTTAAAACAATGCCGAACAACTCTCTGCAACGATTTGAATTTGCAAGAAAACAAGGTAGAGATTTCTATGGGTATGTCTAGTGACTATGAACATGCGGTAAGTGTCATTTTTTATAAATTCAACAAACATGTAAAAATTTGTTGAGTAAATAATTACTGAATGCTATTCTTTAAACGAACAATATTAATCATTTTAGATTGAGTTAGGCAGCACAAGTGTGAGGGTTGGAAGTGCAATTTTTGGAGGAAGACCAAAGACGGCTTCTTGAAATCATTTTATTATACAATATATTGCACATTTTATTGCCTTTGCGTGTTGGATGTATTGACGAAAAAACGCTGGATGTGAATGGAAGAAATATTTTTATTCGTATTGGTTATTCATAAATTTATATAAAATTTGATCATGCGGAAGGAAAAACTTAATTTACACCCAGAGATTAGTAGGGAGATCGTTTAGCTACCAAAATTTGAGGCTAATTCAAGCAGTGTCATTAGGTGCCTCAGAAGGTTCTAAGCTAAAATGTTCGAATTAATGATATCGCAAAGATGTCTTCAGTTCAACAACATTTCGAAGATAATTTGATGTGGCCCACGTATAAAACCGAGCTTTGTTTGGAATGTGCTTCTCTGCGACGTTACCAATATAAGAAATGGCCATATTTTTTGCTATATTATATTATTTCTCATCAAAATTTAAATTCTCTTAGTGTTTGTAATGGATATTTAAGGAAATTTAACACTAATGCTCATTAGATTCCTATAAAAAAAAAAAAAAAATCATTTTCAAGCAGACATTTTCCGAATGATGTTAAAGACAGAAATTGGTAAAAATACAATAAAAAAAATAAAGGCTTCGCTCCTGCGGCCTCCGTTCGCCATTTCCACCTGGAGGCTTAGACCTCTGGACGCCCGCAGAGATTAGTAGGGAGATCGCTCAGTTCGCTGATTTTCGCATAGCCTGTTTTTTTGATCCTTGATAAAGTGTTGGTGCCTAGGTGGTTGCTCCGAAGAACTATAGTCACGTGACCGTGCTTGCCGAAATGCCCTCTTGACGTCAGAGATCGTGACGTCCATGGTGGAATAAGAAAGGTGAAGCAATGTTGTGGATGCGCGGTAGACTAATCGTTCAGCCAATGAGAGTTTGGTCTGTTCGTGCACGCGCGAAATTACTTCGTTCAAACAAGATAACGCGATTATTAAAGTTTTTAATTATTTTCTATTGCATATGCTATTAAAAAATTCAAATTGTTGCTTCCTTCATAATGAAATATAATTCTGTAAATAAGTGGCAAGAGAAAATTAACCGTGAGACAGAAATAAAATTATTAAGACGTGTGGAAAATAAACACTTGTTGCCGAGTGTTTACGGGTTCTCTTTTCTCTGTGACTACCTCTGGAACAGCTCGTGCTCTCGCAAACGAGTGCGGGTACGGGTACCCCGAGCTAGCCGGGCTCGGGACGATTATCGGGTCAGCCGGGACGCTAAAGTCCTTGAAAAGGACGGTGAGCCAAAGGCCGCAGGCGGTGCGACTCAACCGCGTGAAAGTCGTGGGTTCGAAACCCGTTCGAAAGAAAAAGTCGTCATAGTGCTAATCAATAAAATGATGGTGATTTAATAAGTAATTTCACTCAAACCGTACTTTTTTGTCCGATTAACATTTGACTTATTACTAAACAAGTAAGTCGAGTGTTCGGATCTTCGCCCATATATAAATATATAGTATATATAAATATATAATATGTATGTTTGAGCTAAATCTTCTTTTATTCAAAACAATATACATTTTAAAATTATTGAATACTAAGATTCAATATACCGACACAGATTAATAACAGTGGCCATAATGATCGGGACCGGTCGGGTACAAGCCATCTCTACTTTACCTTCCAAGTTCTAATAGGCGCGAGTCTGGGCTAATATACGAGTCTGTTTTACCCTTGGCAACGGCCTCGGGTACATTCCAAAATTTGTCCGCCGTGTCTACCGTCCAATTCGAAAATTGTCCGACGGCATAAAATGGAACGGTTAAATTGAAATTGTATTGTATTTGTATGCATACATGTCAACGCGGAAAAGGAATAAGGTGGTAGCAGACGATAGAAAGCAGTAACACGAAATGGAAAGACGGTATGTAATATTATTTATTTTCCAATAGTTTTAGCCACTTTTTACGTTGCTTAAACTTAAAATATATGAATATTCTGTTGGGGAGTTCTGTTGTGAGCGTCGCGGAAGTTAGTCATGTTACTAGCCGCTCCGAAATTTTCGCTGAAATTTTCATTTGATCGGCCTTTGAGGACCTCAACTTTTGGTGACGTTTTTAAAGCCTGTCCCGAATACGTTCTGTAGTGCCGCGGTCGTTCGACGTTCTCTGATTTTGACAGAAAGAAGGAAATAAGTGAACCAAGGCACAATCCGTTGGGCAATCGATCCACTGTTAGACCGCGGTAACGATCAATAACAACGGTAATGCCTTTAAATAAAACCAACCATCTGCTGTTCATTAAAATTCAAACAGTGCAGGCTACAGGTAAATAAAAGACAGTATCTCCTTTATAGCGCGCGAGAAAGCGAGTTCAGCCACTGTCCACTGCGCATGCTCAGATCGCCAGTCCGATTGAATTCGACTAAGCTTCTTACAAGCGAGTTTCTGTAATTGCTTGTCGACTCGGCCACTAGGGGTCAGAAGCTCCCGGGTCTCAGGCCAGTCAGCCCATGCCAAACTCCAACCCGCCTCCTACCTCCATCCGCGGCTACTACCACCGGGGAGGAGGCACCGCCTACGGCAACCATACTACGACCGGCCGTTCTCAGCGGCCGCCCTCTCACTGCATTAAGGTGGAAATCGTACCGCAAAAGCAGCTGCAGTGCTCTGGAGGATTTCGGTTTTAATAAAAGAAAAAGAGATTGTCAGACTGTAACGGACAACTCGCACGACCTGCCACCACAACGTCATCGAAAAACTATTCCAAACCAGCAAGATCTGCAAGAAACTCCAGACAGACCCACCGATCATGTCATCTTTCGCATCTCCGCAGTTTACACTAGAAGCGCTACAGCAGTCACTCCTTGCTGCTATTCATCGGGAGTCCGAACACAAGCCAGGATTTCTACCTGCTCCACGGAAATTTCGGCAGTGAAGCAGGCTGTCGACCAAATCAATGTAGACCTCTCGAGCCACCTTTCCAACTTAGAGCAAAAAATAGAATAGCAAGACTCGGTCATTAAATCGCTGACAACAAAATTGGAGACTCAGGAGAAACTTCTAAAAGGGAAAAACATCATTCTCACTGGCTGCACCCCGGGGCCGCGTCCCTTGAGAGAGGAAATAGCGAAATATCTTCAATCAAAATTTCAGCTATCCTTGTCGGTTGCCGCTGCCAGGCGATTCGCGCAAACCCCCGGCCTACTTAGCTGAGCTTATGCTAGAAGACGACAAACTACTAATATTATCAAATAAAAAAGCAGAGCTACAGGCCATTTCAGTTTTCATTAACCCTGATTACACCGAAGGAGAGCTCCTCAAAGAAAATAGGCCATGTTATCGCCATAAATAATAAATGGCTTAAGTGGTCGAAGAAGACCAGTACTTCAACATTCAGTGCACGGAACCTTCCTCGAGCAAAAAATCAGCTACTCGGCGCTCAACGCCAACGAATCGACCGCAAGCTGTCACGACCTCAACAGTTTCAACTAGGATCCCAACGGCAATGGACATCGCCTCTTCTCTTTTAAACCGTCCCGTCCGCGACCAGACGCCAGCTGTTCAACTTACGCCATTATCAGCATCAATCTCACCACCATGTCTGCGCATCAAGTCACCATCGTATAATAATATTTTTAAAATAATTTTTTGGAACGCCCACGGTTTTTACAATATTAAAAATAATACATTTTGCTCCGTTCATAAAATACTGAACATTTCGGAAACTTGACGTGATTCTGAGATTCGCGCAGAGGAGTTCTCTACTGGCCACATTAATCTCGGCAGATGCAGCGGAGGCCTTTTATCAATAATTAGCAGTAAACTCAAAGCATCCTACCTTAACTTATCTCCCCACTGGATAATCTATAAACTCAATATGTCCCCGCTCAACTTAATTGTCGGCTCTTTTTACTTTCCTCCTAATTCCACACTATATCCTGTACTCTCTGCTCTTCAAGCTGTATTAGATGCAGTATTTGACCAGTATAAAGACTGTATTTTTATTTTAGGAGGCGACTATAACGCTAGAGACGGCACCACAGATCCGTACAGCGATATTCACGAAATCTTTCAGGACTCCTCTGTACAAATGCGAAAACAATCCCATGATGAGGTGGTCAACCGACGCGGAACCCTTTTGTTAGACTTTATGAACTCAAATAACTTTGTCCTGCCGAACGGTCGCACATATAGCGACTCACCTGCTCATGCCACCATTCTCGGACAAAAAGGGCTTCAGCGTCGTTGACCTAGTGTGGGTCTCAGCACATCATCTCCCATACATTCATGATCTCACAACTGGCGACGACTTACACGGCTCCGACCACCTGACGATAACCCTGGCACTCTACTTATCAGATGTTACTTCTACACGGCAATACACTGTTCACGAAATACCATCTCGGAGGTTTGCGATATGAAAACCCCCCGGACGGGGAAAACACTATCATAGTGTCTTTTCGAACAAATATATTTATTTCACTCCAAAACATAATAACAACCGAGCAAAATTACCCAGAAACTTTGTATACCCGCTCTGTAGGGACGATCTGCGACTCGGCGTACTCTCTCGGTCTGCTTAAAAGCTCTGCCTCGGGTATCAGCACCATGCCATCGCGTTACCGCAATACAACCGTGGTTCGATAGGGCATGCAATAACAAAAGGATTTCTTTAGCCCGAGCTCTGAAACACGTGAGGGTTACAAGTTACAGCGTCGCGTATACCGCTTCATTTATATAAGCTAGTAGGAGTTCTTACTCCAATATATATATGCTATATCGCTCTGCTTCGATCTCACACAATAACGCTGGCGGTTCAACATCGCGGTACAATGTAACAATCGGCGTGCTACAGGGTGAGATATTAATCCCCCTACCCTTTATATTGTACCTGTCAGATATAGTCGCTCACTTTAGTCACCGTATTCTCCGCTGCACCGAGGCGGTGCGCCCGCGATCCTCCGTCTATTGTAATCGCGTTCGTTAGGTTAAGCACGGTTGCGGTCCCCGCAGTCTCCTTACCCACATCCTTCCGAATACGGTCACCGTATTCTCCGCTGCATCGAGGCGGTGCACCCGCGATCCTTCGTATCTTGTAATCGCGTTCGATAGTGTAAGTTCGACTGCGGTCCCCACAGTCTCCTTACCCTTCTTCCGTCCGAGTACGGTCACCGTACTCTCCGCTGCACCGAGGCGGTGCACCCGCGATCCTGCGCATATTGTAACCGCGTCCGTTAGGCTAAGGTCAGGTGCGGTCACCGCAGCTTCCGTACCCGCTCCCGATACGCGAGTGCCATTATGTATACTTTAAACGCTACGACTAATAAATAGAGTATTAGACATACTTGAGTGTTATTATTTACCAGCCATTACCCCTAACTCAGCCACCTACCCTCACTGCTTGCTTACCGACTAAACATTTCCCGGAGCATGAGGAAAACTCCGTTACAGTAGTTAAGCTTCATGAAACTACACGAGGACCTATAGTGGTCCTTAGCCATAGTATAATATATATAGTTTACAATAAATCAACATTCTATTAATAATAAGTTATATAGAGCCCTATAACCTAGAGCCCTTATTTAGTATGCATTATTGTTAAAATAGTTCATATCGGGGTTTTAAGTGGGTAACCTCTGATTAATTTTTTACAATTATTTTTTCGAATCTTTTGGTGTGTTTATAAAATAACATTGTATATCTTTACTGCAACATATTTATAGCATTTGCGACCTCCACTTTTCTTATAAAATTTAGTCCAAGATTTGTCCCTCTAGTACATACTCCACTTTTTCTTTTTTTGTAAGCACACCGTTATTTATACGCAGTGTGTAGTTGCTATCATATAGTAATAATATTTCCGAACTCCTAATATATTATATTCTTTATATAATTTATCAGTAGGATACAATGTATTTTGAAATACCAAAAAGAAAAACAATTAATGAAAGTTTTAAAATAAAAAGTAAAATAAAGGCAGGCGATTGTGGTAAACTATAAAATAAGAATTAACAAAAAGAAAAATATTAATTTATATTAAAGTAACCCTCTTAACATTTTTTTATAATAGCGGAATTCTTATCATTGCAGAAGATGGATATGGATCTCAACCGTTTATTTATATTTACGAAGTGACAACAGGAGTTTCCAATTTTGACTGCGGTCCTCAAACTTGGTTCTTCGCCACCGAAGAAGTTACATTGTTCAGCTTCGGGTGTTACTTGCATAATATAATTGTAAATATAATAATTAGTATGCGGTGCCACTACAATAATTAAATTTGTAAAATAAAATTGTAAAAACTGTAAATATATATATATGTATGTAAAATGTATAGTTTGATGACTGTCCCTTAAAACGTTGCGAAGCAACGTTTTAAAGGCGGGGAATCCCCTATACTGTTTTCGCCCCCGCAGGGGGCGTAGAGGGGGGAGGGTGAGCGAAACATGCCTGGTAATTGTACCTGGCAAGGCCCCCCCGGACCCTCCACGCTTAAAAACTAGCCTAACCTAACTGTCACAACCTGCCTGGAACACATATGAGTTGTCCACATATATGTCGGCATCGTGTATAAAACCTGTCACCTAAATAGCCACCGCATCGGAAATTTAACGATGACGGTCATCAAAGTAGCCATAGTGGTCACCGAAATATCCACTTTATACTCATAAACGTTATCAAAAGAGACAAATTACATATTTATACTTTTTTATATTATACAAAATATGCCAATTCTGTACACGTATATATGTGCATCCATATTCTTTTCTATTTTCACTACTTCTTTTCCCTTTACACGCTTGTTTTAATATATATCCAATTAACGTGGACATTAGATATTTTTGCAGTAAGTATATATCTAGAAATCATCTGATTTACTTATCATATATGATCATCTGATTTACTTATCATATATGCGGTTAAATAATAAATACTCTTTCAACAATCGAGATTGGATGCGAGGTGGTATTCCAAATTTTGAATCTATTCAAGTTCATATTCTATTTATTTATATTCTTTGTTTATTATTTCATCGCATTACAAGATATTGCCGGATAACCAGTAATAAATGATATATGATATATGAAAATATAAATTAAAGAAAATATTAATAACAGAAATAAATTAAATATTAATAACAGAAATAAATTAAAATTAAGAAAAAAAATAAGAACAACATTGATAAATAAAAAAATAAGATTTGTAACGGTACGGTTACCCCCTGCCGTGCTCCCCGTTGCCGGATATGACTCAGCTCCAAGATAAGGGAAGCGAGGAGGGGTTGTAGTTCAGGAAGAACACGATTTTGTGGTTTAAAACGAGCAAACCAAGATTTGTAGTTTTTTTTTATTTATAGTATAAACGTGAAAGTGGCGAAGCCACGGGATAGCATTTATATCCCCTTGGTAAACTAATATTGAATAACGATTTGTAAATAGAAAGTGAACGGTGTCACTCTTTTATCCCCGGTGACGTGGCTGGATTCGCCGGCGCGGTTTTCTCTGCGGACAAAAAATGGGATATTATTACCGGTTCCCAGTTGAGCCAGGATTATTCTTAGCGCGGAGGACGCGTATCCCTTTGAGGGATGTAATTATACACGGGGGTGAGAATTATCACCCTGAGTCAGAGAGCGAGTTCCACGGACGGTGCGGACAGTGACGTACTGTCACCGTGGACGGATTCGGACGGATGAGGGTTTTTTAAGATCTAGTAGATCGTCGGATCGGAGGACGGTGCGGACCGGAACCCCTTCGCCACGTAAAACCATGAGTGCGAGGGTGGTCACGGTACTATACCTTAGGACTCCTTCCCAGCACGTAAAACCACGAGCTTCTGGGGTGGAGTGCAGAGGTTGCCTAGGATGCGGAATAAAAAATAAGCAGGGCGGGAAGCCTTCGGATCCCTCACCACCTAAAACCACGAGCGTGAGGGATCCGAATCGTCGGCAGTGCGTCGAACTTCACCACGTAAAACCACGAGTGTGAAGTAGTCAGCACTGCTGAGACGACTGACTCAATGCCGCTCTCGCGGCCGCTTTTATGCGCAACCGTAGCGCGACTCAGTGGCGCGAGAGAGTTCGACACCTATCGGGTGCGGCGTAAACTCGCGCCAGTGACTCGATAGACGGCGGCATGCGGCGGCGGTCGGCAACGAGGACGGACTGCAACGGCTCTCTCGTTGCAGAATAACATTAAAAAAAAAATAAGAATAACATTGAAAAAAAATGAGAATAAAATAAAAAAAACTAAGGGCTTCGCCCCTGCGAGCTCCGGCCGCCAAACCCACCTGGGGATCCGCCCCCTGGACGCCTGGCGCGCTATCGCGCGTAGCTCGCTTTGCTCGTAAGATTGACCGTGATCGGCCGCACCCGCTCAGAGTGCTATAAGTTTATGAACGTGATATGCCAATTCATATTCGCTCCATACACATCCACACAATTCCATTGATAATATATGAAGCTGAAATGTATTAATTATTTCTATTTCCATATAGATTAAATGTGCTTCTTTTCATATGTTGTTATAAAATTGAAAATGAACATTTT
>JAPYZR010012524.1:0-11453 GCA_030522945.1 Trichopria nigra
ATCCCTGCAGATTGTGATGGAAGTTACGTTTTAGTGAATATATATATAGGAAAATCAGGGAACAATAATTAGCGGTTTTATTTCCATACATTATTCCATACAAAAAAAAAGGTAAAAGTTCTGTGGATTTGCCTAGAAATACTGCCATCAGATCACAATTTACCTGCGCCGAAAAAGCATATTTTTCGACCGAATTTTTCATATCTAACCAAAATCTCAACTTCGTGTTCAGAATGTAATAGAGTCCAGTGATCGGCAATTTTGTCAATGACGATTGTCATCTACGAAAATCAAAAAATTTTTCAATGAATAAATAAAGTAGTGCTCTTGACAAATTACAATTTTTTTTATATAATTATTTATGTTTAGTTAAAATATTTGTACGCAACCTGGTCGGCTGGAAAATTATTCTTACATGCAGACGCGGACTACCGATAAATCGGCCAATTCTAAGTTTTCCGAATACTTACTTGTCTCATATTTAATTGTAATGTCAAAAATTTCACCAAGCACGTGACAGTATAGAAAACTTCTAGAAATGGTTGCATTAGATCCGCATCATTTTTAAATTTCTCCGAAACAATAGTACCCTACAATGAAAACAAGTGCATCGATAAATCTTGAGTGTTGCATGAATGCATGAATGCAATTTTTGAGTAAAAATATCTGTACTGAATAAAACTTAAGTAGACAAAAATGATTATATGTTAAAAATTGAATTTAGCATAGTAATATTAAAAAAAAATAATTTTTTAAATAGTAAAAAAGTTTTTCAGTTTTTATGAGTTTCTGATTTTTCAGAATTTATTCAGATTTTTAAGCAACTTTTCAGTATGCGAAAATAAATAAAATTGAAAAAACACGTTTTTTTTTATTATTACGTTTTGGGAATCAAAGTAAATAATGTAAATATCTGCCAGATTGAATAGAATTATGTTTTTTAGGCATGAATGTAAAAAAAATTGCCGTCTTGAAACAAAAAACTGATATCTTTCAACGAAATCATCCACTTACTTGGAATTTGCAGTACTATTTCTATATCTTATTATTATGATGGTAAGGTAAAAAATTTGAATTACCTGAACAGTAATGACGGCTAGAAGTATCGCCCAAGTGATGGTTTGCAAAATGGTTCGTTTAACGAAAGATTGCTGCGGCCAAAGGCCACTAATCGATGTAAATGATTCGACAACTGTATAGTATTTTTTCCATATTTCCGGCATGATTTACATCTGATTCGTGATCCTAATAGTCTTGCATCGAAACAATGTACGTGTATAGATTATAAGTATATACCATATCAAAACAGATTAACGTAATAAAAAATTAGGAAAAACTACATCGATGTAATTTTTGATCATTGATCATTGATCGTATATGAACATCATATATGAACATATAACACTACTATATTTTATGCATGTACTATTTTTTATTTTTAATTATGTGGTTGGTCTCCAAAAATACGAAAGCACATGGATTATTGGTTTATTGAGAAACAGTCACGTGACGTAATACAAATACCTACTTTTTTTTAAAACCTAACCTAACCTCACCAACTAACCAACCTATCCCAGATTATATATAAATATATAAAAGTGATAATATTAGCCCTCTTCTTTCTACTTAATACCAGTAAAAAACGTCGTCATTTTGTGACCTCGGAAAATCATAAATAATTGCAATGTCCGATCAATTATTGAGACATACCATTCGAATACCGACCGTATATATTTCCAGCGTATTCCAACAATTCTTCGAGCATTTACAGATTTTTATGAAATGATGAAAACGAAAATTCTTATATGACAAAAAAAAAGCATCGTTTGTCGCTATTATATAACAATAATAAAAACAAAAAATAACATAGTAATTCTTCAAAAACTGTTAGAGCAATTCCCATGTGAAAAAGAAACTGTGATGCAATTGCCCTACTGACAATTTCCATATGGGATCCCGTATATATATGGGAATTTGACGTGAAATCCCACATACAAAAATGTTTCTTCGACTCAAAAAAATTCTGACAATTTTAGACTAATTTAGGCACGTTAGGATTCCATATGGGAATTATCAGTATAGTGGGTACTTGTATTCGGAATATTTTCGCAATGAAGGAATAATGTTTGTATTTTTTAATCATTAACCGAAACTAAAATGTAAGTTCCAAAAATGTGATGGAATGAAATTAAGAGTGGTTTAGAATTTCCGAGTAATTCCATCTTCTGGACTTTCATTCTTTGGACTGGACTCCTTCATTAATTTTTAAGTCGTTCATATAGGTATTATTGACGTCATCGACGATAAAATGGCAATACCTGAATGAAGTGTCATAAACGATTTTTACGAACTATACTTTGAAAGAAAGGGAATGGAACGCGGAATATATTCACGAAACGGATTGAAACTTCAAATATTATTATAGACAGTCGAGAACCCAAAATACGTTCGGCCTGCCAGGTGTGAATGGAATGTTCATTTAATATATTATATAGCATGATGTTAATATAATGTAGCTAATTATCCAGGACTTATACATCTCACGAGTGTTCAGATTTGTTTCCAGTTTGCGTGAAATATAAATTTCTAATCTTACACAATTCTCAAGACACATATATACGACATGTGCAAAAACTTGAAGAACACTTAAAAAGCAATTTCAAACTTCATCGACACTTCTGTACGTCTCTTTGAGGATATTTCAGATATATGAATCTTGACGAACATTATGTAATTTCTTTAAGATTTTAAATTTGAAGAAAATATCCATTCATAAAAATTGTTGAAGAACTTTATTTTATATAATTGTTGTTGGATTTATATTAGTTTCAACCGATATATGAAATTATTTCAAGAATACCAACAATTCATTTAAAATCATTATATATTAATTATTAATTTAATTAAGTTAAAGTTGGAAAATCGAAAATCTTAAAAAATCGATCAAATATAGATAAAAATCCTTCATTAAGGATTGCATTGAGTTTAGTTTAACCAGTTATGATCTACTTTAATACCTTATAAAAATATTAATTTCTTTGATGATTACTAATTTGTGTATTTTAAATCTAATGTATTTTTCCATGTATAATAATAATCGAGTAATTATTTTAAATATTTATTAGTTATATATATTAAATGTCTGCTTTTAATGATACAACCGCAATTGAAACGTATATTGTATTAGTTACGTACTTGGTATATTATTTGCATTTTCATTAAACTTCGTTTCGCAATTTTAATTTTACTTTACGACACACGCTTGCAAAGTAATACAACTACTTTCCGCATTCTTAACTTCAGTAACTAACGCTCGAAGTACTGCAACTTGCCTATATTGTCGTTCGAACGTGTACGCACCCTTGACTGGTCATAATGTGTTACGCATTCCTTATTATGTGTATCAAGACCAGAGAAAAGAACTTTGTAATACGTATGTATTACCTAGAAAACAAAGATGGTCGATCGATCACAGTCAAGATGATCTTCAGAATTTCTTGCATTATTAACGTCATCATAATCAGCATGACCTGCTGAAATGGTTCTATACCGTTTTTTGAATATTTCGAAAATGTCAAAAATTATTTTAACATTTCATTAATAGAATTTTTTTCTGTTCAGTACTTTGGTGAAATAGGTCAAAGTATACGGATACACATTATCTGCAGGAATTATTTATTTCAGAAATATAATTTTAGTAATACACGTATTTTTGTTTTGTTGTTGATTGTCCGTTGTTGCGCAAGTTTCAGCAAATTATACCTACTTCACTCTCGGTATAATGCGATTCCGATTTGCTTAATAAAAGGACCTTAGGATTGTAAAGTAGGACAACGATGTTTTAACGATCTGTAAAATTATAAAAATTATGTACGATGAATTATAAAAATAAATAATTTAGCGATTACACTAAATACATGTAGTATTTCCAGTTAATAATTTGAAAATATTCAATAATTTGTTTCAATGATTATTAATTAATTTACTTTCATGAATTAATTACAGTAGATTTACACCCCTTAAAAGCAAATATAAGAATATTTTTTTTTTTAAATTGTAGCTTTTGAGCAATAATTAATGACTTTATTGCTTACGACTGAACCTTTTAGATATTATAAGGCATAACAATTTTTTTGTTATGAATAGATTTCAGTGAATTATGTAATATTTTGAGGATAACAAAATTCTGTATAACTTCATCATTTCAAGTTATAAAATTCAAAATCCAAACTTCAAATTTACTTATTTCTTTAAAAACAAAACATTTTTTTAATCAGTTCTATATATTTGTCGTTTGGAGTTTAAAATTGGTAAAACCCTGATAGAAAGTCTGTCAAATTTTACTAGATACAAGCTAGTTGCTGTCTAAAATTATTGGTTTAAAAGTGTATGCAATAAAAGTATTCATAAATAGACCGGTTTTTTGTTACAAGTGTCCAAATACCGGATATTAAAATTGGATTTAAAGTGTCCACGATTTTGCCTAAATATCTTGCCTAATAACTGATCAGTCAAATTATTCAAAATATGTATATAAAACAAATTGACAAATATTACATGCATATATACTATCCCTCACAGAAAAAAATATGTTCGGTGTCCGAAATGACACCCAATTGGGTGTAAACACCAATTTTTTTAGTGTTTACACCCATTTTTTTAGTGTTTCGACTTGGGTGTCATTTCGGACCCCGAACAATATTTTTTGGTGTACATTTCCGTAAGGGATCCATCAAAAATATCCAGTTTATATATTCTTACATTCTCTCTTAATTTCTTTTACAATTTCGTAAACATATAATAAAACACCGAGATGTAAAGCGTCGCAAAAATCGGCTGCAATGGATTTTCTCAGACGTAAATATTGGAGAAGATGACGAACAAACCATACTACATGTCCATACCGATAAAATTGATATTTGTGAAAGTTTTAATGACAATAACAATGTATAGATAGTGATAATACGATCAAAGAATAGGATGAAACTCATGAACGAAGTGTTGGTATGTACCACGACGTTTTAAATGTCATTGAAGATCATTAAGCCTATGGTGTACATAACCTTATATTCATAGTAAATGTATATACAAATGTTACAATAATATTGGGCAGAATGTAGGCAGAAAGTTTACAGAAAATGCTTAGTTAAGTCATGTGCCTAAAAAAGTTGGACAGAAACTAGGTGCAAATTGTACAAGATTTATCTAAAAAAAGTTATGTAATTAATGTCAAGGAAAATGTTGCATTTCCAATAGGAAACTGGCCAATTATATTGTCCACAAACTCGACAATGAATAAGTTAATTAGCCAAAAACTTTGGAATAATTAAGGGGCTATACCAGTGTGAAATTTTTAAGGCCGCATCTCTAATCCGTGTCGAATGGCAGCCTTCTAAAGAGCAACCACTCGCAGGTATAAACTGCTCCATCTACCTAGGAGGGGAGAGTCGGAGCTGATGTGCTGTTACCCGAATCTTTTGTATTGTAAACAGTACATAGGTAAGAAGGGAGGCTATAGAAATATGTCGATTGCTGCCATTTTTTGCTGCCATCGTAACTCAAAGAGCAATTATCCGAAAAAAACAACTTTTTTGATAACTACGCCATTCTGTTAAATTTTGATATTTTTTTAAAATTCTACGTCATTGTATAGGAAATACCTTCTAGTTTAACGACTTATTTTTTTGGCCGGAATCATGGCAGCAGTGGAGGAACTCTTTTTTTGGCGCCTTCGAAGACAGCGCATAAGTCGCTTATTTTTTAATATTTTTTGATAAAAAAATTATGGAATATAGTTTAAATATAGCTTAATATGCTCTTATATATTTAAAATATTTTATGAAGTATTTATCTTTCAAAAAATTCCCGAAAATCACCCAAATTTTCAACGTTCACACTGGTATAGCCCCTTAAGCGCAATTTCTATCAGGGAAGATTCACTTATAATAAGTATAAAGTTGTTGAATAAATTTTTTTCATAAACTATGCACTTTTTCCAAAAAAATGTTATCTTTTATCTCTTCAACAACACTGTCTACGATGAAAATCGAATATCTGAATGTATTTCTTTTCCATATCTGATTTGAAGGGGTACGACTATTTTAACTCTACAATTTTGTTCATATATACTTAAATACTCTGTTACATAACTGTAGCAAAAGTCTGGATCGTCATAGCGCACAAATATCCAGCTTGTATTGTAGATGGTCTCGTAAAGCTTCTTATCATCACGACTTGCATCAGTTTTTTACACCTGTCAGTTGTCCCATACCAGTTTGACGAATAACTGAGAGAATGAGGAATTTTAATATGAATATTCATTTCTGAAATTTAGCATTCATTGATTTAAAAATATTCGAGTTTTATAAATCATTACGCTGGATGCATTGTTGAATAACAATTCATTTTAATATTATGCGCGAATCACTTAAAACCTGAACTTACACGGTGTTAAAAATGCCAATACTATGATCTTGGATTTTTTGACCTGGCCAACATAAGAAAAACAGATGAGCTACCAGACTTAGAGCGTACACAAGGTATCTAGCACTTTCTGCAGATGCATTTTTTCGAGCGACAACCTGTTTTATAAAGTACAAGTAGTTTTGAATCAAATATAAAATATGTATTGCAGAAAAATGCTATACGACATGCAAAATGTTTTGTCAATGTATCAGTTGGGAGGAGAATGGAATCCATATACGGCATTTTCAGACAATGAAAAGTTTGGGCAAAAAGGAAAATGTTTAATTGCTTTGAAATTGATTTCATTTTTTGTTGAAAATTCTCATTACAATTTCGTTTATAAAGGTGTTCTAAAATTATATATGAAATATAATCATTGATAAACTTTACTTCATCAGTTTCAATCTTCTTTGGTATTGAAGTTTTTTTCTTTTACCGAAATGTAAAATCAGTGATTTTCCAAAGAAACTCATAGGAAAATGAATAAAATATTAGAGAAAATGACAGTTTTACACGATAAACATAAAATAACCTGAAGCCCTGAAAATGTAATTGACAACGTGTCCAGTCCGACAGTCAGCATCAACGGATAGGTGTAAACAGCCTGTAGCATATCTGCAAAACTTAAAAATGATTTCAATGTTGTTTCTTAATCATATCATTTTCTGATATTTTTTAATTTATGATCATTTTTAGAAAAACGATTTGTAGTCTTCATTGTTTGACCTTTATAACAATTTGCTAATTCAATTTCGATTTTGGGAAGCATTTCGTAAAATATTGAATTAAAATAATAATGATTAAAACAAAAGTTGATTCGAATTTAAAAAAATAAAAAATTGAATATTTATAACTCAACAGAAAATTTATTTTGAAATTCATGAAACAGCTTACGGTAATTCAGGTTCATATTTCATAATAAATCATCCAAAATTAATAAAAACAGACTTTTGTATGTACAACCTGACTGCATTCAAGTGATCCGTCACACAATTGGAAATTTGACGATATACTTCATCATCTCTATTCGGCACGTTCAGATCCTTACATTTTTCGTCGAATTCATTCGCAGCTTTTTCCAAACGGTGCCTGTATTCAATTTTTCAACACATAATATCATGATCTGTTTACTCAGAAAAAAGTAAAAAAAAAAACAATACAATAATTTGAACAATTGTTTGAAAAACTTACCCGGTAATGGCAAACAGCCCGCAACAATGCTGTATGCAGCTGAAGTAATATCCGTCAGAGCACATATTCGTGGCGGTTGCGCAACATCCAATCGAACATATAAAGAGTACCATAAACCAGTAATTGTTTTCGATGAAATGCTGTGCAACGCTTCCATCGGGGGGTTCGAATCGTTCCATAGGATACGGAAGGCCTCTTTGACGTGATTCATTTCGTGGCATGATAATGTCGAAGAATGCACCACTGACCGGAATTGTCATGTAGACAAAACTGTTTACCATTATGTATACTGCGATAAATAATAAATGGGAATTACTTATTAAAATATATGTCAAGAATTAAATCTTGTTCTTTTTTTTTAACTAATGAAAATCAAAGAAGATTTTTCAGATGTGATGGATATTCTACTACCTAAGAAAGTCTCTTTTACAAATTTCATCTGTTGCATATTTACTCCGTTAAAATGTCATCTGCATATGTATAGCAGACAGAAATTAAAATTATCCCAAGTTTGAAGTGTGAATGACATTTTTGGATTGTTCTGATTATGTGGATTATGATAATGAAGATGAAGATTAAAGATGCGGATGATGTTTAACACCATATCGGTATTATCGGCATTATTGGCATCATCGTTATCATAATCATACATACCTAACATCACTTTCATATCAAAATATCCACATATCGTAACAATCGTAACTCCGTCACATCGTAATGGTTATGTATTCATATTGCCATCACATGTTTGTGGATTTTTTAAAAATTCTATAATCCAAGGCATTGAATGAATAGAACATTTCACGATCTCACGTTTCCGTTCGAAAATGTCAGAATACTGGAGGACAAGTGTACTCCGATAGTAAGTGCTATTCACTTACCTGCACTATAAAAACACATTTTTGCACCAAAGTTTTCATATCCAGTTAAGAGCTCGATCTCTTCTTTGTCACTTATTTTCGTCCAATTATCTTCAATCGTATCGATCATCCGCGTAATCTATACGAAATACTCGTCAATATTAATTTTTAGAAAGTGTTGTCTAGAAAATAAACTATTTAATAGATCATCAGTTTTATAAAACTGCGATCAATTTAATAAATATTAAATACCAAGTAACATTGTTTAAAAAAAAAACTGTTTGAAGTTTCGAAATCTATGACAAAACAGCCCTGGAGGAAATCCATTAACACTTTATCCATTAACCCAAATGTCACAATATAAGACCGTGTATATAAATGACGTCCAATGTACGACCGCATCAGTTGTCACTGTCGAAAAGTCTATTTGTATGCAATGGACGAATAATGGATGTAAAATGGACCTGAAGTGGATGTACGATAGTTTTGTAATGGGCAAAAACTGAACGTATACTTGAGTCTGGAAGTCTATTATTCGTACATATATCCGGACATCCTATGTACATCCAATTTTCGTCCGTGCACGAATAGACAAAAATTGAATGAATCGTGGATTTCCAATGAACGTCCAAAGTTAATTAGGAAGAATTTATAAAGTCATAATTTTAATTACGTACTAATTTCATATTTGATTGTAATGTTAGAAATTTAATCAAACAAGTGACAGAATAACTGAGCTCGAGGCACGGTTGAATCGCAGCATCGATATTGCCCCATTTTCCTTTTAAAACATAGGCCTGTAATAAAGATGATATCACTCATTTTTGACAAACGTTCGTTAAGGTGAAACCATTAAAAACAATTGAATTAACGAAATACCTGGATGCTACTATTGAATATTAAAACAGCGCAAGTAATCATTTGTAAAAATCCTCGGAGGATCGACCTTTGTCGCGGCCAAATGCCGCCGACCGACGAGGAAAGCTGGACGACTCGATAATAATTTTTCAGAACGTCCGTCATGGCGCGATTCAAATTAAACACTGGCTCTGACCTTTGGTTAAATCATTACCCAACTTGTTAGTTCGTGGTGAAAACAACGTGAATAATTCCTGCTCTTATACTTTGTTGACTTTTTATAATTATCTCGTGAAAAGTGCGAATTCAAGTTATAGTCTTTAGATATAAGTTAAGGTTGAGGAGCAATAATTGATGAGCGCATAAACACGCCGTTTGAGCCTACGATATACTTTTCAATTGTTCGAAAATATCAAACTTGATCATTTTCAAAGAGAAGATTTTAACGATTTTATAACTTTCTGACTCCCATTAGTTTAGCAAATTTTAGTCAATGACGAGCATGTACTCTTTGAACGCAGAACGTATGTTAATAATTCTATACATGTCCCAAAAATGTCTAGACATTCATTCCTATATGCGGGACAGAACTTTAAGTCGGATTTTTTCAGATTACAGGAATGGTGGCAATCAAACCTATTGAGCGTGAACGTATCCACGTGTAAGGTTATACACTTTTCAAAGTCAAACTCACCCATAGAATTTAATTATACGTACATAGTAAGTGATACCCTGACCTTGTAGTTACCTTAAGTAACACATTGGTCGCATTGGCGACAGAAGAACCTACCAGTGAGCAGAAAGTTTTCCCAGCTTCGTTTAGACACAGCTTATTAGACACTTTGTACAATTTGTTAGCAGTCATAACGCTGCGACAGCCATTGATTTCGGCAGGCATTAATTAATTTATAACACGTTTTTTACTAAAAAAAATAGATGTAATTCCACTGTATTTCCACTAATAACACACTTTAACCTTCAAATAACCTTGAAAATGGACATCATGATCAAAGCCAATAGTGCCGACAGATGACCCCCATTGCCCTGAATGACTTTTGTCGGAAACATTTTTCTTTAAAACGCTTACTTTTCATAATATTACGACTTTCCACATTTGACCTTCTCAAGGTTATTTAAAAAAAGTTATAAATAACCACTTCGGACTTAAAATTTTCCGCTCTTCTCCAATCCGGTGTCAGAAGTAGTGGTTCCCGCTAAAAAATCACTTTAACCTTAAAATAACCTTGAAAACAAATGTCAAGGTCATTGTCTAGGTCATAGTTTTTATTTATTTTTTATTCAATCGCGATGTTTCGAGTTATTTTTCTGTCTAAATTTAAATGGGTCACCCTATATATATTGTTATTTTTGCATTCTTAGCTTTGGTAAGTGACGCTCGAAGTTGCGACGTACCTATTGTTCGTTAAGATAATCTTTAGAATTGCTCGCATTATTAACTATACACCATAATCAGCATGACCTGCATGCATAAATGGTTCCATTTTAGTATTTTGAATATTTCAAATATTTTAAAAATTATTATAAAATTGAATTAACATTTTCTGATGGATGCATTTGGTAAAACTTATGTCAAAATATGGATACATATTATTTGCATGAATAGTTTATTTCGTCGATAGAACTTTAGTAATACACGTGTATTTGTTTTCTTGCTGATTGTCCGATGTTACACAAGTTTGAGCAAATTGTAACTACATCACTATCAGTGTATTGCATTTTCCGATTGGTTTAATAAAAGGACCTCAGAATTGTAAAGTAGGACATCGATGTTTTAACGATCTGTAAAATTATGAATATTATAGTATGATCAATAATTTGTTTCAATGATTATTAATTCATTTATTTTCATGAATTAATACAGTAGTTGTACCCCTCAAAATAACGCACGGGGAAAATAATAATTAATGATATTATAGATTATTATAGATGATTTGATTTTGTAATTGATTTGATAAGCTGCATATGGGGCAAAATTCGCCAAGTGTACCCGCCTAAAATTTAGATGTCTCCGATTTTTTTGAAACTTCATTAAATTGTAGTACTAGTGAGTCTCTTTAA
>JAPYZR010012542.1:0-12708 GCA_030522945.1 Trichopria nigra
TTTGCTGGGAAATTTTCCATAATTAATTAATATTTTATTATAATATCCTATATTTACGGCGCGTTAATATTTAATATGAAGGTGGCATGAAATTCTGATCAATTTTCTATCGCATATAAATGTAACCCTAAATCATGCGAAAATTCGTTAAAAACCGACTAACATTATTTGTTTTTATTTCATGTGCGATTTTGTAGTTTCATGAAAGCTGTGTAGAGTAAAATAAGTATAATTATGAATATATATGAAAGCGTAAGTGCGTCAAGCTCGCCACGCGAGTTCATAAAGAAAACAAAAATTAAGATTAAAAAAAGAGAGACTATTTGGTCAGAATTAGGTACAAATTACTACAACATTACTAAGTTCCAATTAAGTACTGGTTCACTTTACCAAATTCGGACTAGGACCTATTTGTACCTATTCGTAAGTCTAATCGACCTTTTTTCTGCTTGGGATGGATTATAAATCGACAATGTATTCGGTAATTTTTTTATTCTCTTTTGATCTTGTGACATAACCTATATATATCTACAAGTGTTCACATCCGGCACGCGATGAAAAAACAATTTAAAGATCCAAAAAATAAAAATAAATATTTCAAATATGCCTGCAAGGCAAGGATATGAATGGCCATACATTGCCGCTTCAATCGAATACCGCATGTGAGTGCAGAAATATTTTTTCGATGCAGTAAGGATCACAAGTAGCAGCATAAAATATAATAAAAAAGTAATTATGATTCAAGATGTTTGCAAATTGGATTTTATAATTATTTCTATATGAGTGTTTAAGATAGTTTTTTTAACTCTTCTTCGGAAATCATTTTGTTAGTGTAGAGTAGTCAAGATTTCAATGTTTAGATATAAAACATTGTCTATGTAATAGATGCAGAATAATATAGTGGTTTCTCATCCGTGGAATGCAACTGAGATCTATCATTCAATGCTCTCTCTCCAATCGTCTACTACTCCTGTGGGAATAATGTATCCCGAAATCAGGGTTTCACATTGAATGTAAGCCTAACATTTTGATTATTATTTGACTGATAATTCTTTATAAAATTTGATAATTATTTGTATAATTTGATAAAATAGCAAATAAAAAAAAAACTTAAATTGTATTGAGTATGTTTTCTATTTAAATTATTTAAAATTTCATAGTGTTGTATGCGAATTCAGTATTTCCAGAATATATAAGTATATCTGATACATAATTTGATACGAATGTATTGCTGTAACATGTGTTGATTCATTGAAAAAAACTCCGTTTAAAATCCCCTGAAACGTTATTGCGCAATAAGTAGATGTTAGGGGGACTCCCCAAAGTATATACTATAATGAGAGTAGTAGTACTTCAGTCGTACATTATTGAAACATTGTCGGCAATGCCGGTTTATATGTGTACTCTAATATTTGCTACGCTTATAGATCATAAATGCTCCGAATTTTAAGATTCCTAATGAACATGGCTCCTAGGTGTTCAACTCATCGACTAGTGTTTACTATACCGCTCGAAATTCAGTTCTAGTTTCAATCAGTTCATTGCATGATTATTATTCAAACTTCATATGTTGCGGTGGTCCTGGTTGACTACAATAAAGAAATCACCGCTCGTTCCTACATTAGATTAGACTTCATGAGGCGATACGACGAATGATAAATGTTTTGAAATGATATGCACAGTCAAGATTAGACCGCCGCAGAAGACCGACGAGTGTAATACATGAGATCTTTGTCAGAAACATCAAGTATATTAGCGTCACTCCTGATTATTAAGATAATAGCTTTGTTATTACAATCAGAGTTTACAATTCCTTAACAAACATAAAACGATGAAGTTTACGTTTTCTCGATCAACAAACAGTTTGATAACCCTATCCCTTAGATATAGAAAAATGTTAAGAATCCCGGCATTGAGATTTTCCGTGGTCGATGGGCGTAGGGATCGGATAGCTTGGGTTGACCGAAAGTATGCGCCACGGCAAAAAGTTCAGGCGAAAATGAAATATCCCGCGTGAATCTATATATGGTAAATAGAGGCGCGAGTCGTCGCTTCCGGGCGATAACTTATCGCAAAAAGCGGCACTTGGAAGAAAAAGAAACGCGATCGACCGATACGATAGTCGTCCAAACAAAATCGGCTAACTGAAACTGAAACTCAGAAACGAAAGGGTTGTAGATCGGTGAAAAAGGCCCGCGTGTCGGCGGTGTTTTCAATCGAAAATTTTAATCTGCATCGCGTCTGCCTGTACTCGAACGCGAACGAATGGGAAGCCACTTGAAACAGAGACTGCCTGCGCGCGTTCGGCATCAGTTCTCACAGAAAAATAAATCGCCCGCGTAACAGTGATGCCCGGCAATGGAATTGTCGGGGGGCGAGCGCGAAAAAAACCCTGTATAAATGGTCAATAGTAGCGCGGCGCGACCGAGAATACAGGAGCTATTCGCTGATAAATGGAGCCGTCTAGCGTTGATAGATTCCACGTACCTTACAGCTTTAATTCTTTCCCGGACGCGTTAATTTTGGATTTTAATCTTAGCCGCTCGACACACACGGGGCGAAATTAACAGACGCGCGCAAAACAACTGGCCGATTCTTATTGCGTACTTTTAGGAAGGAGTTGTGCGAGTTTTAATGCGGATCTCAATTGCCAAACTTTTCTTTCACCCGGACGTGAAATGTGGAATAATATTTCACCTTGGAGATTATTTTTCAATATTTACTGCTCCCGCAAAAATTGGTCACGGTTTTCACAGCCATATTTTGTGACACATGCGCCCATTCCATTTAGAATTCAGAATTTAATAAATGTCATATTTACTGCTTCAAATAATTTATTTTTTCAAACATTTCATTAAATATTTCTACACGTTTGGCCATAACGTAGTAATGCACACTCTTTATCAGTATTACGTTTGAATAGTTTTTGTGCAAGTATCAATGCTTATATGATGGATGACGCACTAATCACAATTATTTTAATTATCAATGCCGGCAACATATTTACCATTTTGGTAGAACTGCAGCATACCTGGAAAAAGTCTACTAGGCAGTTTTAACGCATCTACAATGTTCTTAGAATGATTGATCCTCATAAGAAATAAATATCACTTTGGCTCCCCATAACCAGAAGACATAGCTACGCTGCACAATCACTATTTTGTATGCTTTACGTTAATTAAAAATTACTAAAAATTACAGGGAAACCGAATTAAAACCGTACTACGACATAACGCGCGTTCTTCTATTTAATTTTACATTCACTGCTAATTTCATTTTTAGATGTAAAAGTGATATTATTACGATACTTGTGTATCTCTTATATTCGCATTTACCTGTCATGTATGAAATATCGGTACATAATAAGTAACCTGAATATATTTTAATCGGAATCGATCAATTATATTATGTATGTTTAAAGAACGAACATTCCACTTGAACAAGTCGATGCATATCAATAATTGAAATGATTGATTTTAATGATTCGTTTAAACAAAAAGTCCAATCACATGAATATATATTATATCAATTATTATATTGTAAATCCGTAGTAAAGAATGTGCTACTAACGTTCCTACGAACTTCACAACAAAAAAGTACATATATACTTTTAATTCTTTTGTCTGTCAACAACAATGAAGTATGACGCTCAGTCTATAATCAATGTGGGTTCATATGTGTACAATGATCTCAATTACATAACGCAACAATATCTCACTGTGCTAATCTGACATTGAGAGGGGCGAGAGGGGGCATTCGCTCGATTTTAAGTCAATCACGATCAAGCAATTGACCATGTGGTCGCAAAACATCTTTGATTCATTGTTATCTTATCACGACGTGCGGCGCTATAATACCAATATGTTATAATCCATCATTTTTCTTATAAAGCGATGAAAGCAGAAATACGCAAAACATTGGAAATAAACCCTTGTACAGGTTTCACCTATAATATTGTTCCTTCATGTGACATCTCTGAATCAGAAATCAAATAATAACGATTATCCATGTAAACTGTAACTTTTATAAAAATATTACAACACTATCAAAGATAAAAAAAAGGATAATCAATATATGATGAGCATACAGAAATTCAGAACCCTATCTGCAACTCAAAAGAAAAACCCTTATTGTAGTCGCAAACAAAACAAAAAAAAAACGTTGGAAACTACGTAGAGATTCGATAGCTCTAAATAGTTATATAATAATCTGCATTCTGATCTCGATTTTGATAATCCTGAAAGTTAAGTGAAATTCTGCTGGTAGAGGTCTCTGTTACTGACATTGTTCTCGTAAGCCGCATGACGCATGCGGTCGATCGTGCTGCACACGGCCGATCAGGGAATTTGACATCTTTTATTTTTGTTTACACGTTTCCATTAGATATACGGAAATGGAGATAAAACGTGCAGAATCTCTGATCGACCACACGCAGGCCGCTCCGAAAGTGATACCTATTACGTCTTTTCCATACCATCAGGACTCTTGCCAGAACGTACCGGTGCAAAGTGACGATATTTTTATTTCTTTTTGTACAGATAAACAAATAAAAATTGTCGAAAGTGAGATATATAATATACTATTTATTACAATGAAAAAAGAAAATTATATGATAATTGTTACGTCCAAAATTACGCATTTTTTAAAGCTTAATGAAGGATTTTTTCTGATTTTATGTTTAATTATTTCAGTACTTATTTTATGAAGAAAGCACGATTATAATGTAAAAGAAAAATAATATAGTAAATTAAAAATGTATTCCTTGACAAAAATGAAAACATCCTTTACTTAATTCGTAGACAATTCGGATGTTTACCGCATGTGAAAGGAAAAGGAGAAATGGAGATTCTACGAATAAATTGAATAAATTTTAAGGATTATCGAAATAATTTAATATGGAAGCTTCAACATTTGGAAGATTCTCTCTATAATTGACAATAATAAGATAACCCGAAATATATCGTTAACATTTAATAGTGAACACTAATACATATTTGCTCATATAATATGACTTCCCACGTATTGTGCATATAAATTATCCAGCAAGAATACAAATGACACACTCCCAAGAATTAAATTATTTTAAGTCACGTCGAAAAAATGTCATGATAAATATAACATAATGCTGAATATATATAATTTTCATAATAAAAAATATTATATTTACTGCAATACAAAATATATTACAAACATATTCCTGTTTTATTATAAATTGGAGTTAATAAAGAAAAGATCACGCAGGAAAGAGTCAAGTATAAAAACGCAATGATTTATTACTACTTACAAATATACAAATATAATTACACTTTTTACACGTTTTGGTTTTATCAACTTCAAGAAGTTTAAGTTACTGTCTCGTTTTCCCTTGAGCGAATGGATATCCTGTGGATGTCTTGAGGTAAAAGGATCCCTTGTAGGGCAAAAATTTCTTCAAGCCTCCCATGAGCGCGACATTTCCTTTGCACTTATTTGTGAGATACTTCCACCAGTTGGTACACTGTTTGGCGTAAAAACCTGTATTGGTGATTATTGACTCGGCGAAAAACTCATATGATCTCGCGTGTGAACAAGCGCCACCGATGTCTACGGTACAACCCAATTGTTTCTTGCCGCCGTTCGGGAAGAAGTCCGCGTGTCCAATCGCTGTTAAATATCCTAGAAAACCAGCATTTGTATGGATGATTTCGACATACTTTGCATCGTATCTCGATATTCGGGTCCCTGGGCTGGCGAAAACGAAGAGTGGTAGAGCTGGATCCAAACCTGCCAACAAGAATTTGTGATTTTAAAGTTTATCTTACAATTGAGAAATGTCTTCGATACAATTTATCGTATGAAAATTTAACAAATTCGTGCATGCAATGAAGCAATTTATGCAATGCAGGCCAAATTATGCCGATAGAACAGATCGTTTACCAACAAGGAAAACACCTTCGAATATTAACATAGATTATGAAAGAACTTACCGACTATGTAGTTAACTTTGGAATTGGTGAATTTATCCTTGGCATAGAAGCCTGCAATACCCATTACATGAGCACCGAGGGAATGGCCAACAAGAGTCGTCGTCTCCAATTTCATACCCCAAGTGACCAAAAACCTGATCATCTCTGCTACGAATTTACCAACTAACTTTACGTGAGCTGTAGCACTAATGTAGCCTCCAATTGTAATTTTGCTCCAATCAACGACGATGACGTTGTAGTCGTCTTGGTGCAAATAAGCTGAAAATTGAGCGTGATCGATATATCAAAATCGCATTGTTCATTTTGTCTACACCAGCGTATTAATGTCGAAATTAAATTACCAATCAACGGTTAATCAATAATATCGCCATATAAATGAAGTGCGAGGGAGCAAATATTTGATTCGATTATATTTCAGTCATTATAGTACTAAACATGATCATATTATTTTCTACTAAATATAGCATCGCAAGATGATCGAACTTTGATGAGTGCTTTTAAGTTATTACACTAAAAAAAAAAAAAAAACAATCTAAAATATTGTCCTACGATCTGAAGGAAATATTTCCGTAGCTGTCCGCAATATAATTCTTACCATTTCTAATTAGCGTACATGCCGGGCTCGCTTGTGAATTGAGCCATCCGTGAGTTATTATTTTCGTTGGTCGCTTATGATCGAAATGACTGTTTTTTAGGACAGTGCTATTGCGGATGAATAGCTTTTCAGCGCCTTCTCTCGTATGTAACGTAAAGAAAACGTATCTCGCCATATTGACACTAGTGACTTTGAATTTCCATGACCTGTAAACTGGACCGGTTGGATATCCGTAGTTATCCAAGAATTTGAGCATTCCATTCGCTTCGGCATATTTAATTTCCTTTTCAGGGATCGTTGGAAACTCTGCATGTCCCAGACTCCTAGTCGTCGCCAAAGCTGTAAAATACGATTTAACAAATTGGTGATGTGAACTCTGTAGCTGAGAAAACAATAGAATTCGCAAGCCTGAATTTTATGCGAATTAGATGTTGAATATTTTCACAAATGAGGTACATTTCCATTGTGTCTTATATTTGTTAATATATTTGGACATTTTTGTCACACTCACCGATTACAGCCAACGACAGTACGAAAGCACTTAGAATGTGTGTCTTCATGTTGCCGTCGGAATTGTGCTGGTCTCGTTAAAGTAGCTCGAGTTTATAAAGGAACCTCTTTTCAAATGCACAATCTGATAAGATAAGACGATCCATACATATCAATGAAATTCATCTGGTATATAAAATACGCAAAATATGCTGCACGATTGGAAAGAAAGGTGGACGCGGTTTCTGTAAATCCGAGGGCGTCAACTTTTGTCTGATATACATATACATACATTGACGTGCGAGGCATGTTCTAGAACTTGTGTAAAAATCGGACGAGAAGTAATCAATCAAACTTTAAGATTACTACACCTTAATAGCTGTGATTTGTTATCAGATGACCGATTCACATTAAATACTATAAGCTAATATTTCTACAAACTAAAGCTAAAACATTCTTATCGCCCTTTCTTGTGAGGCACGCTGTGAGGCCTTCAGGTGCATCAATATTCCTGTCAGATCATTTTATCGATGTAAATAAAGGCCATATGATTTATTACGACAGTAGGCAAATAACTACAATTCGTACCTTGACAATATGTTATTAGTTACTAAAATCAAGATACATTATAAACAATCAATCAATTAATATTTTTAATATCTGATATACGTAAGCATAGAGTTGTTGCCGATTTTATTATTCAGTTTTACGATTATAAATATGAGGGAAATGTAAGTAGTTTTTAATTTATATCCAAACAACTATTTGAACTTGTTAATAAGTTACGCTACAGACGATACTTTTGAAAATAGTTTAAATTTATATAAGATACCTAGAAAAGTGAAAATCTGTGTTAAAAACGTACAATAGCAGAATATGAAGAAACTGTATACCATGTGCCTATTAACTCTCGTTCAAATACAGCTAGTCTTGCTAAAATTTGATCAGTGGCTTGTTCTTCATGAAGGCAGCTAGAATAAAGAATTACTGCTTCCAATTAAAAAATAAAACTAGCTATTGGTTAGTTTATACTTATTTTCTATGATCGCATCATAATAATAATAAACGACAAGTAGAAAAAAGAATTAGACAAAATTCTGTATTATTCTACTATTCGAAGATTGCAAATATAGGAATCAGATGCCAATTTTTGACCATAAATAATATAAGTTAATATAAATGATATAAATTTAGTTATGTTTTAACAGGCGAAAATAATTCTAGTTTTTCTGACTGATGCTAGTGTATATCTAAAAATATTTTTAAATTTTACAAGTGTTTTGTTCCATACACCTTCACAGTATCAGTACATAATTCATAGATTATATCCAGTCTTATTCAGTGATATATACACCAATTTCTTCCATCATTATTAATCCTTATAGCAATTCCCAAAACTTCGTGTAAGGTTAAAATAAGTTGTTGTTATTTTATTATTCACTTTTTTTTATTTATTTATTTTTTTTTATTTTTCACACACAAGAAAATAAAATGTTAACATTATACAAGGTTGCTGTAACCTTGTTATAAAGTCCGGTCTTGTTAGGGTTGTTATATGTTTCCTTCAATATGTAAAATAAAACTACGCCCCTGTAGCTTTCGGCCGCCAACCTTAATCTGACCAGGGGTTTCCACCCCCTGGAACCCCGGCGCTCTTCGTTCGCTAGATTGTCATTGTTCGGCCATTCGGGCCTCTCCAGACAATGGAGACTTCGCGTTCGCGGCCATCGGCAGAGCGCTCAGTACCTAGGACCGCTAGGTTAATAAACTTTAATGACCAAATAATTGGTCATCTATTTTATGAAGTTTCATAAATTCTACAAATTGAAAGAATTATAGCCACTTGAAATTATCCGTATATGATAAACAATAGAGGTCTATGTCATATCAAAATTGAAAATGTGCATTTTCAAAACTTCTCCATCATACCGCAACTAGTACCGACGTATTGAACTTAGCAACACGTGAAAAAGGGGCGCGCCCCCCCCCCCCCCCCCCCCCCCCCCCCACAACCCAACCGAATGACCCAAAGAAGAATAAAATGAAACTGATTATTATCAATCAATAGGTAGATGCAAATCAATATGAGTTGTTAAAATAAAATAATTTATAAATCATAAAACGTACCTACATCTTACCAAATCACAAAATCAGTCAAATTCGAAATAATCTCTTGTAATATTTTTTCATAGTTAATTTTCGCATATACCTGGGTGCATTATTGTGTTATGAAACATACAGATATTTAGTCCAGATTGGAGATCAGAGAATCAGAGTTATCTCGACTTCCAATTGGTAAATTTTAAAAAACCGATTACTGTTTTATTCGGTATATAATTCCGACTATTTGGACTACTCATTCATCATTTTCCTCAATACACAAAGATACATTTTTTTAAATATAAGTACATTATTTTGTTGAAGATTGTGGATCCCCTTTTCTAATTATTCAATTAAAAAAAAAAAGATAATCTTTCGATTTGGTATTTTTCTATTATTATTATTCATTACTGCATTTTTTTTTACACTAAGTTGATAAAGTTTTAGTAAGCATATATCCCAAAAACTAATCAGATGCAAGTTGAGAAAACTTACAACTATAATCAAGGAGCATTTTTTATATATTTTTACGTTCGTGAGCTGGAGTGTAATTTTTCTTATATTATTTTTCTTTTATTATTCCATTTTACACACGCCGTTGAAATTTTCTAACTTCTTTTTGTGTTGTTCGTTTAGTATTTTTGTCTAAAATAAATCAAATGTTCTGAGAGAGAATGAATACTGTGGACGAATATAACAGAATTATTATTATTTCTGGAAACAAAATAAAATTAAAAATAAAACGGTAAAAAGTAAACAATAAAACGTGAACATAAGTTTCTTTTTTAACAATAAAGCCTTTGCTTATGATTCATCGTTCCAACCCCACCAGGGGAACCACGAGTTCTCTCGATTGAGCAATTCAAGATTCGGTGCTTTACGCCTCTTTATTTCCTACTATCGGAGTTATATTCCTCAGACCATTGTTCAGGTTAGTCTCCCCTATTATTTGGTAGGCTTTCTAATTAATATAATTTTTTTTTTACTTGTCGAGGTTTATTGTTCATATAATATACAATTCAAAATGTAATACTTGCAACAGTTGTATTATATATATATTTCAAATATGTAAGGGTATATATAACATTCGAGAAGAGCTTGATGTGACAGATGTGACGCTTTCATGATACAGAACCATGCCAGCAACAAATTTGGAACCTCATGTTTGCCCTATCTGTACCCGACTTGTTTAGGATTCAAATTGGGTCCCTCGTTGTGGCCTTGAGTGTACTGAGATAAAATTATTTGCCATATATTATGCTAGGTACAATTTCTATTCCTTTATCATTTTCACTATTATGTTGCATATATATATAGAAGATATGCACAATGAAATAGTGAAATTATGACACTAATTTTTGATTTATGGAAACATTTTTTATTTCACGCGAAAAAATTCTGGTAATCTATCGCAGTAGTTATCAATTTTTACCTAAAACAACATGTGATATAAAACAATATGTCATGTCAAAAGATGCATCGGCTGCACTCCTTATATTACGTATCACATGAAAACCTATTTCTGTAAGGAGAGCAAACAGCGACACGAGCGCTCCTAGCGGCCTCAATGTTTACAAACTACATTTCTACATATCGTCAGTAAGACATATATATAATTTATATTTAGGAATGCCTCAGTATAGCCACGCCTGAGTCCTAACAGACGTTCCTTTATAAAAGTACCTCGAATTTTCCTTGATTAATAAAAGACATATCTACGATAGCCCCGTCATAGCGCTGCCATGGCCCCTATACTTTCCTCCAGTATATAGAGAAGCCTCGATTTCACCTGATGGTGAGGCCCATCCCAAACCCCGGGAAGCCCCAACACAATTTCCATTTAACGGAAGATTGCAAAATTGGACATAAAATGGTCTCATTTTCTACTAGAGTAGATTTCTACATAATATAAATCATAATAATATTTTGCTTATATTTTTAGCCACATTCAGTAGCGCCATATTACACTTATCACTTACTACTTCAGCATATGTAAGATCCATTTTATTATATTTATACAACAAACCAAGCAGTTTTAAATCTGATTACAAAACATTTTTTATCAGATGTAATTAGAAGTAAATTAATCTAATAAACCAAGTATCACATCTAAAAATATGTTATCCGATCTGACCTGATCTCTATATTGAATAAAAATTTCGCACATATCTGGCTCGTTCTAACAATTTCTTGTTGAAATTTCAACGAATATTAATGGAATTTATCATATACGCTACGAATACTACTTAAGAACTTTACGAGAAAGTTGATGTAACATCTAATGTCATTATAAGTAATAGATTATCTTCGAATAATGTACAAAAATCTTTGCCATACCATTGTAAACTGGACGTTATTTCCCTTTTCAATTCTTAATTTATAAGAATAAATCTGTTTCTGTAGTAATTATTATTTAATTGTAAAATTTGCTAAAAATATTAAAATATAGAAATTGGGTTGGGTCTTCCTGAAGTCTGGGTCAGGCCTCACCAGGTCAAATCGAGGCTTCCCTACTTGAGGAAAGTATGGAGGCCCTATAAGTTATCTTTAACAATTCCCTGATTTACCCCATGAAAATATAGGCCTGAATTAGGGCGGAAATGGAAACCCAATTAGACCCCGACCTGGTTCTGTTTCAAATTGCATTCTATTCTGGTATGGCTCTATATTGGTTCATTCTTTTCAGGAATTTCCGAGATAGATAAGTATTCGGGAAAACTGGTTGGAACCCCAATCCGAGCCCTGCTTTCATTTCCACACGGGGTACACCTCTTAATAATTTATTAATATACCGTTCATGTATAATTTATTTAAACTGTAAATATAATACGCTCCACTCGCATCTCGATTTTCCGATTTTAATACAATAAAAAGCAGTGAATGTGTCTGTATTAATTTCCAGTGAATTTCGAGAACTCATCAAATACATCTGGTAATGACACTTGCGATATTATCATCGACGAATCAAAACAATATTTCGTTGATAAATTTACATGTTTTTATTACTTCAAGTAATGTATATTTTTGTAGAAACGCTCATTTAAATTTCATAATATTTTATCACTCAGCGGTATAATATATCAATGATTTGTTTATTTATCTGATTTGATAATTAAGTTAAAAACATTATTACTGCTATATTGAATACTTTAGATTATCTATATATATAATATTTTATAATACGACATATACTATTAAAAATCTACGCGATATAAAGTGAAATGAAATGGTATATATATATTCATGAAGTATTCATCGTCGATTAGGTGAATGTTCGATGATGATACCTGTTACCGTACATTTCTTTTATCTTATAGGGAATTATTATAATATCAGTTACTATGCAGTTGAATGTAAGATATATGTGATCTTTTGGATTATTACAGAATTGGAAAGTACAAACGAAATATGTCGTAATGTGATGGATAGAATAATTATACATATTATTTATCAATTTATAGCAAGGAAACGAAAATAGTGGTTGCAGATAAGAATTGTTATTATTTATTTCATTAAAACAACCACTACAATTTAGGAGTTATTGTTACTGAAGTTACA
>JAPYZR010012549.1:0-19469 GCA_030522945.1 Trichopria nigra
TATATATATATATATATATATATATATATATATATATATATATGATATTGTCTTCAATATCACTGCGATTGTAAATCTAAGAAAAGAAAGAGAAAAAGAAGCAAACGAAGGAAACGACACGATCCCAGTATACCGGGTGAGATCATAAAAGTCGAACATAGGAAAAAGAATTTCCTCGCTGTAATTGGATGTGCGCAACCTGGAATTACTGGAATTTAATTGGAAGTGAATCAACAATAAAAACGGGGGTACATTTGAATTTAAAGGCCCATTTTGTGAAATTAAAGTGTCCATTTCTACATCTGTTATTGGGCTGCAAGTGATATATAGTAGAATATAGATGGACTATTCGTTATATAGACCAAATATACAAATTTTATTCGTTAACACTATATGTTAGTATTAAACTCCATGAGTAAAAGTCGCAGCAATAGACATTTTTGATAAGAATCGCTATTACCCTAGAGTGCATGACAAACGTTTTTGAAATTTCCAAGTAAGAACGTTGTCCACCTATTTTCATTGTTTGTTTTATTTTCAATTTATTCAATTTTATTATGGGTAATGGCTTTAGAATACATCTAAAAGTTTTGAATATCGCGTCAAGAATGACTGTGGGATCAGATTCCGAAAAAACGCTTCCAAAATGGCGGAAAGAAAATGTCGACAAAAGTGAATTTATATTTGTAATAGAATAGACGAGCTGATGATGAATCTTCAGTCACTTTTTAGATAGTCGTAATGGCGGAACCAATATGGCGGGCGAAATCATTGCAAATTGTGTATCCTATTCTAGAGTCTTTTATGAATATTTTCCATAGAATGTTTGTGCTTGTTAGAAATTGGGAAATAGGCGATAAAAGGAACTAGGACACAAAACTATGAGTATTTGTCACAAGAATGTGATGCTCTCGATTTAGTCACAATTGGCGGACTCTTTCACACTGCGAACCCCCAGAGAATACACACGCCGTTAGGGTTGATCTCTGGCAGTGTACACATTTATGGAACCAGGTGTGCATTGATATCCCAAAGGTATATAAATTGATAGGGTGCGAAAACCCTATTTACCACAGTCGGTGAATGTCGAACAATTGAAATGCAGTGTCGTTTAACACTGAAAGCAATCCAATGTATTTTCGAATAGGCTATAATCTTACATAGAGTTTGACGTTTGGGTTCATCACATATTTTACTCAATTACCCAATTCGAGCACTTTGAATCTTCAATCACGATGTAGCCTTTCGGATGCATTTTTTTACCCCTATTCGGTCATTTGACTTCCGTAAATCTCTCGATTCGACATTGTTGTCGCTCAATCGGGGTGTCTTCGGCGACCCTCGTTCACGGACATTCGATACCATTCCGAGCCGCAAACCCTTTCTTGGACGATTCCCTGGTCCCTTCTCGCGGTTACCCTGGCGAGGATACGGGCGAGCAGGGCCGACCAACCCCCTCGGCCGTCCTCCAATGGGGGTGACCTACATACGCTGGCAGCGGCTGCAGCCGTTTCTCGGTACACGCCTTACGATCCAGGCTACGCTACCCGGCCACGTTTTCCATCCCCCTACCTCCCTTCCTTCCCCATTTTCCCCTCTCACCCCCATCGGCATCCCCACCAGCCCCCCCGGATATCCCAGGAACGATCGTATACGTTGCATCGCGAGCTTCGTATTGCCCCCTCCTCCCCTCCTCCTCCCCCACCAGATCTCGCGGGGATGATGATGATAATTCACCCCTCTCCATTCTGGCGTTTTTTGCACTATGACCTTCCTCCTCGGCCATAGCTCAGCTCGTGAGGTGCTCGCTCGGGTCATCGAGGCTTCTCGCGATACGATGCGATGTGCAGGTATATTGTTTTCATCATTTACCGTAAAGGGTTTAAATCTTATTTTTGGTAAATAATTGTCAAAATGGACGATAGCAATTCTGGGTTCCAGCTGTTTTGGGTTTTTCGTGATAATTGATAGTGTAACTGGTGGGTTCGAAACAATTGATTTAGAAGAGATCTTATTTACAATTATTGCATACGAACAGGAAATGGGATTTAGATTTGTGGAATCGTATACTAAACTGCAGACTTGTTGGACTTTCACCCTAATATAAATGACCATCGATTGGTCCATGTTATCAACCAGCTAAACATTTTCCGGTTTTACAATCGTCAGTAGAACGTTTCTCCGTATTCATGTAACGTTTCAACTTTTGTCTCACAAACGTTTCTGTAACGTTAAACAAAAAATAATCCCTATGAAACGTTGCTTCGCAACATTACATTAGCTACCTAAACGCGCATCGTAGTAATTTTGGCACGTGCAGATGTAATTTTTAAGAAATGTGTCACTGACTTTTCTTTGTTCTAGACACATGTCACTGTGGGACAATTTCAGAAACAATAATGTACCGTTTCTACATGCAATGTTACATTTTTATCGACAATTGGATATGATGCAATGTTTCAGAAAGGTTCCATTTTTTTTTTTTTTTTTTTTTAATATTCTGTTGTTGATTTATCATTCTTCATTTTTCACAAATTGCAACTGTTAACGCGTATTTCTCCATTAATCGACTGATTCGTCCTTTTTTTTTTTTTTTATGAAAATTTGCATTTCCTCTTTGATAACCGTATTAATATTTCATGTTTTGCAAGCGCCAGAGATGTGGTAAATATTCTGTGGCGTTGAGTAAATTGTTGTGGAGTCGAGAGCCTCACTGACACAAACACTTTGTGACGTTGATGGCCTGCGTTCGTAGCCCGCACAGTGCTGTGTTGTTTTCTGCGAAACACGAACGTTTGATAGAATAAGGTACGATTTACATAACAAATGCGATAAGGGCAAAGTGCATTCGGATAGTCTGTTCGATAACGAAATTTCGATACTTTGAAAATTTGACACTCTTGTCAAAAAAAAAAAAAAAATGTAGATAGGTATTAAGTTGCCTTTAGGCATACTTCATCGCTAGTTTCTGGATAGTGCAGGTACCATTAATTCGTTAACGCTCAAAATTACTGAATTTTTAGCCTGATTAATTGGGATCAAAGTTACGTTTTCATTCTGTGGGTGTTAATGGATTGAAAGACAATCGTAGCGGTGCAATTTTTCATTCTAGAAAAGGTATAAGAGTCGCGATAATGTCATTTTGGATCAAGTGCCAACTAATAACTATAGTTTGGAATGGGTTGGGATACATCCAAAAAATTATACATCTAGCGCTGGTGTTTCTAACGTAATATCATGCTAATGCCATTATCCATAAATTAAAATGAAAATTCAAAAGAAGTGGAAGTAGTGAACTTTGCGCAATTTGTTGCCCATTTTGAATTTTAAAACTTTTGGCTTCAGTTTCGCAGTGGGATTTCCTAAATACCTCACGGTACGTGAAGTTATATGAAGTTTATAACAGATTTTGGCTCGGAGAACTCTTCATATTTTTTTTTTTTTTTTTTTTTCTTAAGAAAAGAATCCATTGAAGCGATAATATATTACAAGTATATATGTATATATAATGTAATATATAATATAAGTGTAGTGGAAATGTAGTTCAAGAAGTCATATTTTTTATTTTTGCATTATTATTTTTTATATTTGTGAAAATTCGAATAAATGAGAAAAAGTATCAATTGAAAGAAAAGAAGCCTTTGAAATTTTTGGGAGAAAATTATAATATCATTTTAATTTCTTTTCTTTAATTTTGTTTTCTTTGTGCTCAAAAATTATATTCAAAGTTTACGGAATTGATTTAAAAAATATACAATAGTTATTTTTATTAATGTGACGTTCGAAATTTGGGTAATTTTCTTTATAAATTAGAATTTTCCTAAAAATTCCAAGGTATTGAAATTCAACGAAAATTTTTAAAAACTATTTTTAAAATATTTTTTTTATTTAATATTGTGTTATTTGTGTTTAAAAGATTGTAAATAATGTGTTTGATCGTTTTTGATTGGACTCCAGCATTTTGAACTGTAGCATCATAAATTGGATGATAATATGATGATCATAAAATCATCATAAAATGATCACAACCATCGTTGTGAAGCGTTTAAAATAACAAAAAAATAGACGATTCTTGATTATTATTATGGAATGGATATTTTATAAGTCCAAAATTTGGGTAATGTATATGCACGACTGAAATAACAATAAGTCTGGTAATCTTATTTACTATCTCGTCTTGGCCAATTTTCGCAGCATTTTAGACAGTAGTGAAGTGTCGTAGAAGTTGGGACACCTGTATATCTAAATTGACGGTACTTGCGACATCTATGGTGACTTTAGAAGTAAAGTTTATTTATAAACTAACATTTCTTGTGCATTAAAGAAAGAAACTCGCGTTGATTAGGCCAATGCTTGAATTCTCGTAATAAGGAAAAGATTTTAATCATTTTTGTTACAATTTTAATGTTGAAATTAAAAAAATTGTAGTATCATTAAATTCATGCATCGCGAATAAAGTCGATTTTATTAATCATCGCCGCATTGTTCGACGTGCACCGCCATCTTTCATCGTTAAATTCAATATATAATAATACGCATTTTCGGTATGCATGCCACAGGCGAAAATTACAATGTCGTCTGCGTCAAAGTGCGTGTATCGCGCCGCAATTTCCCCCGGTTAATAATATATCGGACTCGTCGCTTATGTCACGTGCCTCATAACAATATGCATTTTTCGCGTAATTACAAAAGTGCAATTTGCATTCCGGATTTTTTTCTACAAGATAAATGTTATGTTGTCAAAGGCTTTTAATTAAAAGCGTCCGCGTGCGCGGGAGTACGATGTGGGTCGCGTTTCTGAATTTCTGACGACAAAACCTCGTAAATCGCGGAAAACAGAGGAGGTTTGCGTTATTTTTGACAAATTACCGCCTGAGAACAAAAAAAAGGTATGAAAGGGGTACTTGTTAATTAAAATTCACGGAGTGACTTGGTCAGAATTGAGGTTTCAAAGTGATATTTTTTTAATGATTTCTTTTAATGGCAGGGAGAACATTTTTATTATTTTAGCCCAAAAACCATAAGTTGCAGTTGTAGTGTTCAAATTGATTTTTCTTTTATGATTTTGGTGAAGAAAATTTCATGTTTTCTTCGATATAAAAAGTGCGAGGACAAAGAAAACTTAAAAAAGCTATTCAAAGTCGAAAAGTATTTAACAATTATTTTTTTACTTTGGAAATAAGAAGTAGAAAACCGTTCGATGAGAATAAAACCAAAAAAGAAGAAAGTTTAAACTGTTTTATTTTGTGCTAATTCGTCATTGTTTCAAAATGACCTCGACTGTAGTATGATGTCCTAACCTATATATGTATATAGATTAGTTTTTGGAATATATCCATAAATGGTGGGAAGAAGGTCCAAAAGTATTTTCAAGAATATTTTCAAACACGTGTATCTTGTTCAATATAGTGACGAAAAAATTGGCCAATGTCTTACAGTTCGTGGAAAGGAATACCGAATCCGAGAGTTTTCGGTTTTTTTAAATTGACCAATTACAAGTCGAGATACTCCAGTTTTTCAACAAAAAGAAATATGCAATTTTCGGTCTATATTTTGACAATTCAAATAGACTACCTTCACGGAAGGTATTCGTGAAATCGTGTCGTGAAATGCAGAATTGTACAGTTGCGAACAAGGCGCGTATACCTCAGGTATTCCGTATACTGTTTTCCGAAGAGAACGGCGAAAAACAGTGGATATTGTCGGGGCTTGGGGGTGTGTGTGGGGGGGGGGGGGGGGGGGGGTGAAAGAAAACGCGAGAGGGAACGAGTGAAAAGGTGTGCTTTGCGCTGAAACAAAAACCGACAACGTGTATTATACGTATCCGCATTCCGCGCGTACTTTTTTAACGGCACACTCCGCGCGAGACAAAATTTGAGTGACTTTTTGTCCCGACGAGCCGAGCAGCACCGCCCCACGTTTCTTCGACGATTTTTTTTTTTTTTTTTTTCGTCGTTTTTTCCGTCCACGACGTCGCAGAACGCCCTTTCTTTTTTAGCGAGAAACTCGAGAGAGCCAACGATGATTAAAACGCGTTGCGTGCCCGAAGAAAATTAATCAAATGCAGAGTTGCTGCCGATGGGACGGCGCACGATGGACGGATCCGTCCTTCCTGTGCCCGACGAATTGCTTTTCAAACGACAATATAGAAGGAGAATAGATATAATATACGTGAATTAATTCGTTTCCCGACGATATTTAGGGAGTTTATACCGAAAACCGGGTAATATTGACAGCCATTTTGTATCCACCATTTTGAATTTTTTAAATCGACATTCGTGATCCAATGACCTCGCAAACACCCTCCTATTACAAAGTTGACGGAAATCTGTCGACTTAAAAAAAATATCGCCTTTCGCATTACCTCCGCCATTTTTAATTTTGGAATCTAACCTCGGACACGTAATCAGCGACATCTACGAGAAGGAACCTACGTACTGCATTTTTTTTTAGCGCGGATTTTCGAAAGCCTCGTATTACGATTCAAATTTTGGCTGAAGCGCCATCTTAAAATGGCCGTAAGTTTTTATAGAAAACATTTATGGAAACAATAAAATAGCCATTTTTCGTGCACATAACATCAAATAAATTGCATTTAAGAATATTGTAGAAAGTTTTAATATTGTATTGTTCATCATTTTTTAATTTTAATAAAAGTAAACAGAGGAGATATAGAATAAAAAAGATGTAAACATAAAAGCCATAAAAAATGTATAAATAATTCTTTAACGAATCGATGACTGAAACTTTTATCTTTTATGTTACAGGTGAGTTGTAAATAGCAGAATCTTTTTACGTCCTTTTCGCCATACATGAGTGAGTAAATAAAATTTAAAATTAAAAGTTAAAATTTGTTTCCATTCGTTGAAAATCCATGGTCTTTCTCGTTTCTCGGTCTATCGTTTTCATCATTTTTAGATATATATTTCGTGCGATAAATCGTAATTTCAAAGGTATATTTCACGTGACAATAATGTCAAGCCGATTTCTTCTTGTATACGGTTATTTTTTGAACGCTGCATGAATAAATTCGTAATTTCAGAAATACCGACATTTTTTGAACATTTGAAATACTATTCTTAAAACCACATTTTTTGTTTTAAAAATGAAAAATGGTATATTGTGTAACGAGTGAAGAAAATTGTTCATTTACGTACGGCGATATAAGAATTTCGTTTCCGTACCGTCCATGCGTATACATGTATACTTGAAATACTTTACTGATGGGTAACAAGTGTGCCATTACACATGATGGAATTTTGTAAAATTAATATTTGAAATCAAGAAAATATCATGTAATTGACTAAAATAAAAAAATGTTTCGTTAAATCCATAGATCTGCTGATCTCGTCTTTTACAGTAACTATTTCAATATTAATCTCCCCCCTCCCTGTACGTTTGTAATGTACGATCTATATTTTGACCAAACCTAGGAACAAGTGATTAAGTCAAGGTAACTTCAAATCAAGCAAGCTGCCCGTTTAATAATACACGGGGAGTTTGTCGGTATTATCAGTGAAGGGTTTAATACTGCCCGTAATATGCAGCAGCAACGTAAAACTGTTTTTACGGGTTAATGCGCAGTTTCGACTCGCAAAATGGTGCTTTAAATCAAAATGAGCTCTACTGCACTTGACTGCGAGAAACTTGCAGTTGAACAAGTTGTAATCTAACAATTACGATTTCTACCAGTTTCAAAATTGAATTTCCACGGCTTCCCTTCTTTACTGCATCGAAAACAGTTATTTTTTTATATAATTTTGGAATCACTCTTTAAGAGTGACATTTCACACTTTTTGGAGTGAAATTTTACTCGATTTCAGAGTGTGTCGGAGTATTTACAATACCCTAAATTTTGTTCTATTCTCTATTGTTTCTTTTTGTCCAGTAGAGAAACATCCCGAAAAAAAATGGATTCAGATACAATTATATCTGGATCATATATGTTCAAGATATAGTCATATCAACGCAAACCCATCTATTTATAAAATACTTTACATGTTTTTCGTTAGTTGTAAGTTAGATATATAAGCTGCACCAAATGTATAAATTACATCTCACAAACGTATATAATGTACCTCAATATTTGTATATGAATGCTAAATAACTATTAAGTTAATAAACCTTAACAATAAAAAAAAAAAGATAGGGTCATATATAATTGAGATATAACGATGTATGACCATATATATGTATATATATATAATTATATCAAGTCAAAATCCATACCGTTATATCTGGAATATATATGATCCAGATATAATTATATCTCATCCATTTTTCCCTGGGTCACATAAAAAAAAGAAACAAATATTTGTATTTATTTCGATTTTTGATCTTAATCGCTTATCATACTTTATGGAAATGAATAACTACGGCATGACAATATCCTAAAAATATGATGGAAAAATGCCCATTGATTTTATGAAAATTTAGAAAATAACATTAAGTCGCTTTTATACGATTTTGTTTCCAAACATATTTTTTATAATCTCCCCAGTACAACGAGTTTCATCGAAATCAAGAGAATTTAAGCATTGTTCTTCATTTTGAATGTGCATTTTGACTTGCGATTCCCGATGAGCGACCTTACTAAAAATGTGTAGTTTACAATGAGGATAATATTGAGCCTTACCTTTATAGCCATTCAGTAAAATTTACGCACTATAGTTTGAATTATTACTTTGGAAGTAGATATGAATACACATATATGTTCAAGGGCAATGTTGTAGTTGAAAAATAATAATTTTCTTTTTTAGTTGCAAATTCATAGTTGATTACGTGACATCAAAAAAAAACCCACTATTATTTTGTCGTGTTATACCTACCAGTTAATTTCTTCTTTTTTTTTCGTAATAAATTGTAGGAATTTTCCACCTATATATACATGAAATATAAGTGAAATGTTCTTAAAAAAATGGAATAAGAAAACTAGAACAGTCGCAGAATGCATTAACGGCGTCGGTAATTTAAATAGTTAACAGTAATGGCCAGTCACTATCTGACAAGCCGGCTGCCATTTTTTCCCTGCCTTCTTGACACAATCGATTTCGAAACGTCAAACAATCGATCCGACTTTATGGACGTTTTTTGTCGTAAAAGTCTTTAAAAAAAAAAACAACCATACAAGAAACTAATAATGAAATAAATTATATCACAACTATTGAAAAACAATTGGAAACTGATTTCAACAATTGAATTAAGCGTTTTAATTGTTTCTCTAATAAATAATGTTAAATATAAATACAAAAATAGTTATAATTTGTATTTATATGTAACATTAGATAATCATTTTTCTGGCTTCGTGTTTCCTTTCTTAACAAGCATAAAAAAAATGTCATTCCTGAATCCACCCATTTCGAATTGCAATCTATTTTATGTAATTCTGTTATAATTCATTTCAATTCCGTTAAAACGATACAATACGGCATTTGAGAATAGAAGAGAGACTTCCATTTAATTCTAATCAATTCGAAAATGAAATTGACCCATTTAACTATAATTATTAATTCGACGCAATACGGCTGAACGAATTTATATAAAAAACAGAAATAATTGGTTTCAATTCCTTGTTAAAATTTCGACGAGTTTCAAATCGATCTTATACGTCCGATAGAATTTCGCGAAAGCAGAAACAATTCTTTTCAATCGTTCGCAAAAATATTGACCCAATACGTCCGGTCGAAAAGCAACGACAATCCTTTTCAATACGTCACAAATATTGTGTCGCGATGCAATTCGTTTCAATACGTCTGGCAGTATTTCACGCGAGCAATAACAATTTTTATCAATACTTTGTCTAATAAGTTGTAATTCGATCCAATGCGTCTGCATGATAAGAATTTCTCGAAAGCAGTATTAATTGTTTTCAATACTTTGCCTAAAATTTCGACGCTTTTCAGTTCGATCCAATACGTTCGGTTTCATTTAATTAAAATTAAACGAAACCGAATTAAACAAAGCAACGATATTGATTTTTAATACGTCATCAAAATTGTAGTACTTCCGGTCGAATTTCGACCAAGGAACGATATAATTCGGGTCAATATCTACATTTCGAGTGTTTTAATTCGATCCAATGTATCCGAACGAATATTCCTCAAGTAATGTTTAAAATTTTTATTTTAAAATATAAAATTTCTTTTCTCGATCATCGAATTTATTATCTCACTAAATATTACACAGAATTGAAACGTATTCAATCCGAAAGTGGACAGAGATTCCGGATTCAATACTTTTTCGTTTGTTGTGCGGACCATTATTCGAGTGTATTCTTCTATTCCTATTCGTCGTTCTCTGCACGTCTGGTCCCTTCAAAACTTTTCTACTGCATCTACCCGTACTTTTAGGCCTCCCCGTCGCTCCCTCCCTCCTCCCCTCCTCTGTCACCTCCTTCAGTGTGATTTTTCAGTTCGCCGGTCTAGACGCGAAAACTGTTCTTAACCCGTTGTTCTAAGCGACGGTTTTGCGCACGCCTGAGCTCGTCCCGCACATCCACCCCCGTCACGAGCTTTCGCGTCGCTACCCACGCATAATACCCTCCAAAAAAAAAAGAGAAAAATAGAAAAAAAAAGGAACTACAGAGAAAAAGGGAATAAAGGAAGGAAACGGCACGTATAGGCTTAGTTGGATGGGTGGATGTAATGGCTGGAATTTTGCAAGGCCCTAACTCTTTCAGAAACGAAATCACGATGAGAAGCGTTGCAACGTTGGGTATGTAAAGTGGCGAGTGAGCGACGTATAGGGGAATGGGAGGGGACGGGGTGGCGTCCTATGGAGCGTTTGTTTCGCGAACGGCCCGCGAATTTCATTGTTAGAATTCGGAAAGGCCGAGGAATGCGAACGAGGTAAACGAGAATATTTTCCGTCAGTATAGCGCGGGGAAATGGAAAAGGAAAAGAACGCTTGGATGTGTGTAGGGGAGGGGGGAGATGCTCTTCGTATTTCAGGTATTTTGCGGGTCGCTGTGCGGTATAGGAAGACGCGAGTGATTACGTTTGATTCGACCGTGATTGAAGTCTACGTGGGTCTCTTAATTATCGATTAAAATTTGTCTGAATGTTGTGTATAAATGCAGTAGTCTCCCTACCATCTCCTCTTTTTTTAATCCCTTTTTTTATTTACCTTCTTCGTTTTACTTTTTTTACGTCTTTTCTTTTAACCGAAGGAAGGCAACATTATCGTTCTCTCTTTCTGATTTCTGTGTGTGGTGATTATGGGGAGAATCGTGAAAATAAGGGGGGAGTCGCCATATCATTTGACCTGAAAAATTAATATAAGGGGAGTCTTACTGAAGTGAATTTGTGATTCTTGTTTATTTTATTTTTCTATCGTCTCGTGGCAGTATTGACATCTGTTAAAAGAACGTTACCATCGGTCGGTAAATTCTCAAATGCAACATGGGAGAATTATTTTCTCTTACCAGCACCAAAAATAATTTATTTCGGATAATTCTCGTTTAATTTTGAACCAATTTCATCGATATTTTTTTGAAGATTGTATATGTTATGTAGAATCACCTATTTCTTTATACTTTTCCTGTTTTGATGTTAGGTCGGTAACTGCTCTACTTTAGAACCACCTTAAAGTCAGAGCAATATGGAAACCCTCGAATGCAGCACCATCACATGACGAATCGCATGCGGATTAATCGTTCTTCTCCGACGACACACTCGGGAAACGTCGCTTGGAACAGATGGAGCTGTACTCGTTTCGTCATTTTCGAAATTCGGGCCCGGTAATTACTCCCTCGCTTCAGATTCGTCGCTTGCACCTATGACGATGTTGGGCGCGGGTTTGGGGGGGGGGGGGGACAAGCGTTTGCCGTCATCACGACAATTACATCCGGGAGTTTCCGTCGCGTCCAGAGTAATTCGATTCGCGCCCTGTGTTATACGACGTCGACTACTGCTGCTGCTGTTGCAGAAATTTTCTTGTCGGAATATATTCCGAGCGAGATGCTTCTGAAGAGTAACTTTTTTTTAAGAAAGATCGCAAAAAAGAAACGCAAGGAAAATGGTCAAAAAAAATTATAAGAAAAAATTGTGAAGAAAAAGTTACCATGAATAAACAATACAATAAATATAATGCGATATTTGATTCCACCAAATTGTTTATGAAGTAATTGCACGTAATGAAGCAATAAAACAATCCTTAAAACCCTGGTTTCACCAACTCAAAAAACTCAATAGGCACACAATCGTCTGGGTAAACAGAGTCAGAACCAATCACTACAATCTAAAATCAGTTCTGGCAAGAATTGGAATTCTACGTGACCCAACATGCGAATGCGAATATTCAGAAGATAATAAAGATCACATTTGGTTGGCAATGCCCTATTCGAAGGGCAGAGAACCAAAATGCTATCGAAGATTGTTAAACATTGTCCCTTTCCAAACATTATGTCGAGTGTTTCTCAACTCAATCGACACATTCTTTAAAGACTGTAAATTAAAAATATAATGAAAAACTATACAGTGCATTACTATGCACTATTATATACTATATAATAAAATTATATATAGTTAATAAGCCGTGTAACTAGGTTTCTAAAGCTTAAAAAAAAAAAAAAAAAAAAAAAAAACAATAAAAATAAGAACAGTATTGGAGGCTCAGTGAATGGAATCAATGCATTAAAATCATCATCGATTACCATTAGCAACTTGGAAAACATGGCACAATAGAACGTCCAAACCAACGTGGATTAATTTAGCTGTAAAATGTCCATCAATCGGGAAACATTGAATATCGATGACGTTGATAGCGAACAATGAATAATGGTCGTATCGGTGGGATCGCTAATAATTTCGGATATTGAATAATAATACGTTGCCGCATTTTTATTAATTAACAAAAAGGCAAGATATATATAAATTTTCACTTTTATTGTCGACAAAGATTTTCGGATTCGTCAACGGTTATTATATCATCTCCGTGTGTCAATAGAAAATTTTCCTAAGATGTGTTGAATCACTTAATTCAATTGATATAGAAAATGTATTTAAAATGAAACCATTTTTAAGATTTTCTTGTTCCAAGTATGATTATGGATCTTCCAGATTTAACGAATATCATTAGCACATCAAAGTTATGGAGATGCGAATTCAGGGTTGTACTTCGAAAACATTTCAATCCACGATCTTAAATTTAAATTTTATATTGAGATGTATTGAACGGGATAGAATTCTACTATATTTGTAAATATTATTCGTGCCTCCAAGTGCATTCGTCTTTGCAATTTGGAAAGGAAATCATTTGGCCATGACGTAGACATGCGCCACCATCTGGTAAACCGTGTAAATATAAGGATACCCGCGTACGGGGTGTGTGTGTGAACGATGCTGGGTAAGGATCGGAATAAGGCTTGTGCTTTTTACGATCCGCTTACTCGGAACTAGGTCAAACGCTTTTATCTGCGCGTTTCCGAATGGTGGAATTAAAAAGTCATTTTTTTCCAATTTATCGAATCGCGAGCCTTTTCTTATCCGCTAGTGATATTACGTTAGAAACTATCATACGCCATTTTTACGTTCGATAAATAGCAGCAGAAGTGCAACGAATTTGGGGCGGAAAGTTCATCATTACTACCCAACCTAGAAGTCTTTTGTTTCGTTTTCTTTTTTGTTTACAAATATCTTATCGACTTGTTAGCCGAAATCATTTAATATGTGAACATTTACAATTTTTTAATTCTTACATATGTGAAAAAAAAATTCACTCCTTGAAATGAGTGGCTTGATTCTTTCTTGCCCTAAGAAATGTAGAATGTACAGGAGAGTAGGTAAATGTGGAATATCAATGATTGTTTTATGCACGCATCCATGTCAGTGAATCGCGATGTAAGTGATTCATCCACCTTTTCGTCGATTACTTTTTGAAGTTCAATTCACTCTCTCGGTGGCATAATTCGTAAACACACTTCCTCTCGCAACGTGAGGTTTGTTAAATACCGCAGTAGTACGCCCCTGTCCCATTTTCTCCCTCGTGCCTCCGATTCCGTCCAATTTTCAGAGACCGCATTCCCACCCTCATATCGCCCTATCTCACTCTCACTCTCTCCCTATACCTATCTCATTCACTCATGATGACTTACTCACTCACTCTCTCAATCGTCATTCCTTCACTCGCGCATTGGAATGTCATTTATACCTTAAATTTAGAACTCTTTTTGCGCAACATTTTTACGCATTCGGGGGATTAGTTTGCGTTCAGTTTGACGACCTTGGACATGCACATGCTCGACTAAATACCGAAGCAATTTGTATACGCGTAGAGGGAAATCGATGTATCGATGTATCAGCGAAGGGGACGTCTAACAAACCGCCTGCTAATTTGTTCTAAATCTGAAACTGAAGTTGATTGTTCAATTCTTTCGAGTGAAAATTTACTTGATACAAGTAAGTGTATCTTCAATTTTTAGTGATATTCTTTTGATGCAAGCAAATGTCTTCTTGAATTTGAGGTTAGGGGACGACATTATTAAATTGAACTTTAAGAAATCAGAGGATGTGAACAATCAACGTTTATCAATTGGTAATTGAATGTATGTTCATTTACAAAAGTATTACAACTGAATATAACGAAAATTTTGTTGGAAATGACGCCATTTTACAGCCGCCATTTTGAATTGTAAGATGCGCATTACACTATCTTTTGGTACAACCAATTACTCCACCAGATCTAAAAGTAGGAATCTATTGGACTACAGTTTCATATAAAAAAAAGGATTTCATTCAGAAAGAGCAGACTTGAAACCTATAAGACATGGACTTATTAAAAATTCATTTACCCTTTCTATGTAAATTATTTAGCTAAAAAACGGTGACAATTTATGCCATTTCAGGACGAAACGGCTTAATAAAAGATTTTCTTGAATCAAGTAAGACTTACTAATAAGATCGAAACATTGTCTGAATTCAAGTAAATATATTTACTCTCTACCATTCGAATAAATATTTACTTGAATAAAGAAATTTGTTTTCCAGCGTAAATGTAGCATTATCAATTTTGAAATATTTCGTTACCATTTGGCAACTAAAACTATAGTTAAAGTTACCAAATATTATTTTCAATGTAGAAAATTGAAAAGAACAAAGCAATAACAATCGTTAGCGGGAGCACTTGACATTACCGACGGTATTGATGTCGTTTATATGACGAAATCGCGTCATCGTCCGCTAGATGGCGCGCTCGCGCCTATTTTTTCTCGCAATCGACAAAAGTTCTGGGGTAAATATTTATTTCTGTTCAAAAAAAAAATATATATATATATATATTTCACACGTTTCAATCACTTACTTGACTTAAATGAAACCTAACCTAACATTTTTTCCAGTGTGGGTGTAAACAGAGTGAGAAATAATTTCCTACGTTTACGTAAATGCTTGTTCATTCAGTAAACGAAATTAAAATTCAGCATTCTCATTGTTTTACGAAGTCGTAATTGATAATTCGACACGTCGAAGTTCACGATTGATTTAAACACGACGATACAATAAGAAAGTTATATACGCATTTAGACGCGTGAAAGTAACATTTTCGAAGACGCTGGAAGGTGGGACGAAGCGAGGGCTGTAGCGGGTATATAGAGGGTCGAGAAGCGAACAAGAAATCGCAGAGGGGTGGAGCCAACACACGGCGGCCGCTGTCGACGCCCTGCTTGCCCTCCGACGACGCTCTTCCTGGTTTTCCTATATTGATTTTCCAGCGTGTCGCGTGCGAGGGAGCGAGAGGGCCCGAGGCCGCCCAGTCAATGAGGCAGAGCGAGACGCGCCGACCCGGGGGGTGCAGCTGAACCGCGATGCACGCGAGACGCCGCTGGAGGGGTAGGAGATTTGCCCCGAACGCCCCCCCCCCCCCCCATCCGCCGCTGCCCCCCACCCGGCGCGACCTCTTCCCCCACCGTTCGCTTCCCCTCACCCGCCGGTCGTTCAGGAACGTGCGCGTCGATCGGCGTGCCCCTCGTCGTCACCCGTTCCGGGACTGAATGAACTTCAATTGTGCACGGCCTACCGTGTATATATATATATATAGGGGACTATAATAATTTGACGTTTCGTTCGATCGCTTAATGAAAGGATAGAGTTTTTTTTAGGTACGGAAGTTGATGCTTTCATCCGGATGGCAATAAATGAAGGTCCGCGCTCAATGTTGAGCTGCGCTCCCTCTATAGCTTCGTTTCTCTCTCCTCGGCTATTTTGTATTATTATTTTAATTGTATGCATTATCTTGTCGTTCATCACTTTGTGCAGTTCGTATCGTCCGATTCGTATGTTGACCGTGCATTTTTTTTCTACTCCACTTTTTTTGTAATCCGTTTCCATTAGCTAATTTGTTCATTTTTAGTCTTTGTTTAATGTTTCGTTCATCTTCAATTTTTGTTTAAAAGTAACACCGAATAAAATACAAAAGATGTATCAATTCCATCGCTCTTTTATGGAATATCTCATCCGTAATGATCAAGAAAAAAGATGGCCGACATTAAGATGTCGGATCTGATGACTTTGGCATCTTTTCTACGGCAATTTAAATAATTGGATCGGGACACATTTGTACCGTTGAATTCGAGGACACAATAATTTTGATGGCGCAATCACGACGCTATTTTTCGGTAAACCTTTGGGAAATGGCCTTATTTCGATGTCTTATTCGCGTCGTTATTACAAATATGACGATAAAAATTGGCGGTCGGACATATTCAAGCCTCCATTTTGAAAAGAACCTTAAAATAACGATAGACTATAGCCTGAAGTGTAAATGAAAGATTACGATTTTACATACGATCATGAAAAGGAAAGATGGAAAAACAAGTTTTTTCGTTTCTCCAAAATGGCGGCTTCAAAATGGCTGACGGACAATTTTTTGTCATATTCCTAATTAGGAGGGAATGATACGTCAAAATAATCGTTATTCCACATTGTACCCAAGTTTGCTGTGGGGATACCCCCTCTCAACCCCTCAAAAGTTAAAAAACTACCCCTTTAAGGGCATAAAGCATTTTTTAATATTCATTTTTTTTTTGAATTCACGATCGTAGAGTAGTACGAAAATACAATACCTACGTCAGTTATACTACGACTTCATCATTACTCCAAACCCTAAAAGTCCAAAAACTACCCTTATCATGGGATGGAAAACAAGTCATGACATAGAACACTTACATTATTATTAAATAGAATTATTAAATAGTATTAAATTGTATTTTATTATTATAATAATAACTGATTCATTACACGTTTTTGCACCCGAACACCTGGAAGTGAAAAAAAATACTTGATGAGCAAGTACGAGGATAAAGTATACTACTTTCGAATGCATGAGAATAGAAATTGAAAAGCAATTTATCCACCTCCCTCGTTATCGAGTGCTTTCCATTTCCTGATAAGGGTACTTTTCCGATTTTTGGGGGATATAAATAAAGAACTAATACTTTTGCTACAAGTTAGTATAATTGATGTAGGTATTGTGTTTTGGTACCACTACGATTTTAAATGCAAAACAAAAAATAATTAGAAAATATTTTGTCTACCCTTTTAGTCATTTAAAACTTCGCACCCCCTTATAGGGGTAGTTTTTCCATTATTAGGGGTTGATGGGGTGTATACTTGCAGCAAACCCGGATATAGCATGGAATGACAATAATTTGAATCCTGTTTCTCTATCTGTTCAGACGTTACATCGGGCTCAAAAACAGGGGATGATTTTGGGCGTTTTATGGGGTCCCTCATTTGAAGCGGGTGAAAAATCAAAGATTTATTTCAAGACTATATATTACGAGATTTCAATATTCAATTAAACATTTTTAAATGGGCAGTTACAGATTAAAAAATGTGCATGATGCATACTGAAATTATTAAAAATGTCGTTAAAAATCGTGAAATTTTTGTATTCTTTAAAAATTATGTTAATAAAAAAAAAACTATTTCTCATTTCCCTCGTATACCATTTTTACTCCGATATACATAGGTACAATATGAACTGCGCATAAATAAAAAAAAAAAAAAAAAAAAAAATGTAGGACAATTTCCTCGTAGGAAGGAACATAACAAAATTATATAAAAAAAAAAAAAAAAAAAAAAAAAATATATATATATGTATATAATACTTTTCCAAGTTCTTTTGAAGAATGTCTTCTTCATTGCCCTGATAGTAAAAAATGTACGACAATACACGATGGATAAATTTGTTGTTTCCGTCCATTTTCTTACATTTCTAAACAAAAACACGATAAAAACACCCCATTTATCCGTCATGTTTTATCGTATATTTTATTTAGGTTTCACAAACAGTTCAGAAAAGTTTGTTACTTCCTATGTCATCCCTTCGATGACTTTATGCAATTTCATAGACTTTTTTTGTTTTAATCAGTCGTGTGCCGACAGAAATGAATTTTGATGCCGGAAAGCTCGTCGGTCACGGCGGCCTTGAAATAAAAATTGAATAAGCCTCACACACGGTGTCATCGTCGTCGTCATCGGAACTTCCGCAGAAAGCGAGAAAGAGAGCGAGAGCGAGAGAGAGAGAGAGAGAGAGTGGGGGTGGGGGGATATACTCGGGCTTCGGCCTTGCGCAGTTGGGTAATTCCTGTCCATAGTATATAAGTAACTGTCGTCTCCCACTACCACCCCCACCACTGTTACTATATACCCACTACTACCCCTTTCGGTATTATGCTATACGCCCCCGCCACCGCCACCGATATACGTGCGTACCCCCACGGTTCATCGGCGGTGAAATATATCCGCGGGTAAGGGAAAGAGAAATGTCGCTGAAAAAAGGGGGGAAATACAGTAGGAAGAAGGAAAGAAGGTTGGATACTGCAACGAGCGTCGTATTTTTCATTCCATTCAAGCGGATATTCATTACGACGGGCATAAACTTGCGATTAACGGGGTAAATGAATGACGCGTGGCCTGTATAGCGATTTACCGTAGAAGACCCGCACAATTTAGCCACACACACACACACACACGTGTGTATATACAGGGTGGACCAAATGAGGCAATAATGGGAATATCTCGAAATAGAGGCATAATACAAAAAAAAACACTTCAGACAAAAGTTGTAGGGGGCGAAGGGGCACATGCAATGGTATCATTAACTTTGACCTTGAATTCGAATTTCAAGATTATTTAGAGGTTAAATCGGTTTTTTTAAATGGGAACTCCTATTTTTTATCGGAAAATTTTATGTTCAAAACGATATTTATACGATATTTTCAACAAAGTCATGGTAAGGTCGAATGAAGATAAAATGCGAAAATTGTTAAATTATGGATGTTAGCTCGGCACAGAGGTGGGAAACAGCAAAATGTTTTGGAAGAAAGGTCAGTCAAGAATGGAGAGAGCCACATTCTGGTACCAGCCAACTTCATATTGGACTAGATTTTTAAGGTTATTCAACAATTTTCACAAATTTCACCTTCATTAGACCTTGCCATGACCTTATTGAAAATATCGTATAAATATCGT
>JAPYZR010012558.1:0-15379 GCA_030522945.1 Trichopria nigra
TTTTGTTGTCATATTCGTAATCAGGAGGCAAAAATACGTCGGAATAGAATAAAAAAAAATTTTTTTAGGAGGAGGTGCCTTTTCCGAAGGTTTACCCTAGTAACTTTATCTCAGAATGAATTCATATAACTGATTATCTCTGGAAACGTGTTCTACAAACCACTTCCAGTTACTTTTTTCAAAAATGTATTTCAAAAAATTTAATGAAAACATGAATTCTAGTAATTTTTTGAATATTCAATTCTAATGCAACTTACGCGGAGAATGAATTCGTAACACAATAATTGAACAAATTACTTTTAGTAGCAAATAAGTTATACTGGTAGTAACTTTTAGATAATTAATTATTATAATTATAATAATTAATGGTAATGAATTATTATACATAATAATATTTATGGGAAACAATTCTAGTTACTTATTGGGAAATGAATATTTGTAAGTAGCATGTTCAAATAATTACTTCTAGTAACTTTTGAATAATTAATTATTATTATAAATAATAATATTTATGGGAAACAATTCTAGTTACTTATTGGGAAGCGAATTTTTGTAACAATAATTGGAGAATTCGATAAATAAATAATTAAACCTAGTAACTTAATCAAAGCGGTAAATAAGTAGAAACATTCTCTAGTAACCCGTTTTTAGGGAGTTGGTAAATAAACAATGGTAAATAACCTTGACCGGAGAATGAACGGGTAACGACAATAGGAAAAATCAGATCCGAAGCGAAATTTTTAGTAACTTTTACGAACACGTAATTCTCGTTACTTACTACGAATAAATGCTAGTCACTTTTTGGAGCAATTCGTTCCGGTAATTTTATAGGGGAATGAATTCGTGTACCTATGATTGTACAATAGTAAGATTGAGTAACGTGTCCGAGGAACTAAATCTAGTAACTTTATTGAATAATCATTTCCAGTCACATTTTCGAGGAATAAATTCGTGTAACTATAATTGGAAGAGTCATTTCCAGGAACTATTTGTGAAATAGAATTAATTCTCTAGTTACAAGTTCCTAAAATTAATTTGAGGCATCAATTTGTGGTATGAATTTAAAAAAGCAATTATAGTAACTTTCTTGAAGAAGCAAACCAAACAACCATATTAGTTGGCGTCATTAATTCGAAAAATCATTTCCTGAAATCAATTCCTGGAATCAATTCTTGGAAAAGATTCTTAAAATGTTGACGAATAAATTCATAGTGTCTTCAAGTGACCTGAAGGAATAAATTCTAATATAGCCAATAACCAAAAGATTCAATTCCAGAATGCAATCGCAGGATTCGAATCAAATCGAGGAGTATAGTGCGTCTATAACGAACCGAAGGAACAAAAACTTTGTAAAACTATGATCAATGAACGATCTGTCAATTTGATTATAATACCTGCACGTCACTGATTGCCGAAACGTTGCGGAAATGTAATCAATTCCGGCGACGCAACGCTAGACATCCAAAAACAAAACTCAATAAAAACGATCGGCGGATGATATAAAAGCGTCCCTGGAAATAGATAACCGAAAGTGGAGTGTACGGAAGGAGTGCGCGCATGTATCACGTCGGGCAATATCTCGTAGCGCTGACGACGAGCTTGTTTTCAGACGCAAGGAGCGTACGAGGGAGGACGCATCGGCCAAGTTTTTCTTTTGTTTTTTGTTTTTTGTTTTTTTTTTGCGAGTCTGCAGCAGCGGCTTGCGAAGGGCTCGCCCGAGTGGGAAGCAATAAAATTCTCTCGTGCGAAATTTGATTCCGGAATAAAAATAGAATATTGGGGATAACACGAATCGGTGAAGCCATTTGATCTCCGGACAAAGCCAACGGGGGTGGGGGTGGGGGTGCGGAAACATATCGATATGGGGAGGCGCTGCGGGCACGGAATACAGAGGATCGCATTATCGCCGGCTTCCAGCAGTACCGTCGTCATTCTTTCGCCAGAATTCGTTCGCCATTCTCCTACTGGAGCCGCGAGGAATCTCGATCATCGATCGACATCGGCATCATTTCTCCTCCGGGCTGTCGAATCTTTTCCGTTTCTACTGGAAATTCTATATCGGAACTTTTCCTCGCTCCTTATTCTCGCGCCGGCGAGACACTCGGCTGTATCTACTGAAAACGTGAAAGTCGATTTTATCGGCTTATTTATACGTCCTCGTTGGACGCGAGTTGCTTCTCGATTGATGTCCTTTTATCTTTCTTTTTTTGGGTAAACGCGACGTGCTCGACAAACAATAATTGTATGCGCCTCCTTTCAAACCATCATTTTCGTGAACTGTTAATTTCGCGATTTTTTTACGAAGCAAGGATCGCGTTGAATTTGATTGATTCTAAGAATTTGGTTGTTATTTGGAAGAATTCATTATTACAATGGTTTGGTAGAATATTGATTTGAGGAATGAAAAATTAAAAAGAATAATTGATTGAAAGGATTGGAGCTATTGATTTTAAGTGTTGATGACGATATTAACATTATTTTTAAAATTCGGTTTATAAATATGATTCTATATTCTAAAATTGTTTGGTCAAATTAACTTTCAAGAATTGATTAGACGAACCGAAACAAAGAATTGAATTTGAGAATATAATTTATTAGAACTTGAATGAACGAATATGTCGATGGACATCTTGAAAGAATTGCTGCGATGATTTTCGAAGAATTTACATCAAGAATTGATTCGATTGATTCTAATGGTTGATTCAGGGAAGAGAATTGACTCATTGAATTGAATAGCTTTCGTTACGCATCGTCACCGCAATTGGAATTATGAGAATACATGCTAAAGAAATCATTTTAAAAAACAAATAATTCATCTGATTCGAGGAATTTATTGTTGGGAATAATTGAATAAATTCGTAGAATTCAGTCTATAATTCTGTTGTTTTCAATAATTTTTCAATCAATACTTGAAATTCAATATTCAGATCACTTCTTGAATATTCTTCGAATCATTTCCTCTTGTCAATTTCACAATTCAATTCTTTCGATTTATTTTGCATATTAATTCGTCGAATCAATTCGCACCAATTCTTGGAATAAATCCCATATACTATTTCTTTGAATCAGTTCGTCGAATCTGTTTCGCATATCGTAATAAATTTTACTAATCAATTCCACGAATCAATTCTTTTAATTAATCCTACAAATAAATTCTTTTAATTAATTCTACGAATCTGTCTTGCATATTGTAATCAATTCCACTAATCAATTCTTTGAAAAAATTCCAAGAATTAATTCTTGAAATTAATTGCACGAATCAATGCCGCGAATTAACTTCACTTATGGCCTGGTTGAGCAAAAAATATCCTATCAAAATTTGTTCGAAGAACCCTGGTAGAAATCTGTCCAGTTTTCTGTTACACTGCCCAGTTATCCTATACCTTTAACAAAGGAAAAAAGCAAACTGGACAGAAACTAGCCAAAAGCTGGACTCATTTTCTACTAGGGAATTGATTCCAAGAATTGCTTCGAAGAATATCTTTTAATGATTGCTTTTAACGATAGCTTTGAAGAATCATATCGAAGATGGTTTGAAATAATTTGATTGAAGAATCGATTCGCATAAACGTTTCCAAGAATTGTTTCGAAGAATTGATTCTAGAATATTCTTTTCGAAGATTGATTCTAAAAATTCGAAGAATTAATACTTTCAATTAATTCCAGGAATCAATTCCACGAATGAACTTCACTTGTGACCTAAGTTGATCAAAAAATATCCTTAAACAGATCTTCCGAATTAATTGCCAAGATAATATAAAAATTGCAACACATTTATTAATATAATTCTATCGTATATCTAGAAGATAAAGGAGCTTATAAATTTCGTATTGATTAAGCGCATAATCATTCTTCAGAAAACGCAATTATTTTAACGCGATTATTCCATCCGTTTACAATTTGAAAATATCACTTAACTCCCCCTCAAAAATGGTCCCTCCGACTTTTTAGTGCGAGAAAAAGGACCGAAATCGCTTAATATATTTGCATCAAATTGACTCTCATCGCGTCCAATATACTCGTAGCATATAGGGCGACTCGTGTACCAGGCGTCATCCGTCCAGTGTTTTTCTTTTTTTTTTCTTTTTTTTTTCTTTCTTTTCTTTTATCGCATTAGTCATGCACGCGTTGCCATGCTACTGTGGCGTCGGCGGCGAGGCTCACCCCAACGGCTCTCGGCACAACTGTTAGATTTATTAAATCAGGATTATCTAAGCCCGTTACATTGTCCTCTAAAGCCACGTATAAAACCGCAGCCTTAACTGCGCGATATCTCGAAACCTCCCTCTCCGGCCTGCGCCGCTGCCTGTCTCTTTTTATCGCATTTTCCTCCAAGGCATCGTGTTTTTTTTTCTGTTCCCGTTTTTGAGTCCGAGGGCAGCTTGGAAACGGCGGAGACTTCGATACGCCTCAAATACGTTTTGATAAGCGGCCAGATTCGCACGCGATAAGCCTCCGTGTGGGGTGCGAGGATTTATCGTGTCTTTTTCGAGATTAAATTTTTGTCACCGCGACGAATTTTTATCGAGTTTTGTCGCGGGGCTTGTCGCGCGATTGGGATGAGTTAGTGAATCTTTCGAATTCGATGTAAATTAATGTTTCATTGAAACAGGCGGTAAACGGATTTGCAAGCGTTTTATTGAATTTATGTTAAATATTGTCATATTATGCATCAAAACAGCATTTTTATGAACGAATCAGTTTTATCGAAGCAGAGAAAAGTTAGAAAGTAATTTTATGTTTTTTTTTTTTTTAGAAAAATGACTCGACGTTAAAGGGCGGCATATGTATTCATGTAGGCGATAAAAAGTCTTGTAAAACTATTGAAATAGAAACGCACAGAGATTGACAGATTTTCCCCGTAAAAGCTCTTCCCTATCGATGGCGGCGAGTCGAAGTATCAAGAGAAACATTCATATTTCAAAGTCTTCCAGGTCGTTTACCTCGCTTGTCATTCCAGCCGCTGAATTTTGTCGATAGTTCAATAAATTCTCAAGCCTCGATGCTTCCGCGAATATAGAATACGTTTGCACCAGCAAGAACGAACTCGATATTACATTAAATATATGACCATCGATCCAAAAAAGAAAAAAAAAAAGATGCAAAATATTGCAAAGTCGAGGTTTTTGTTGCATCGTTTAAAGTAAGTCGTTTTCGAAAAAAATAATTTGTTACTCGATTAACCTTGACTCTGTTCGTCGTTGTAAGAAACAAAATCTATTCTTCCTATAAATTTTTTCAATTCATCTCATCTTTGACTTCGTTCGATGACACGTTGACGAATGAAATATTTCTGGTCAGTTCGCTACTATACTCCTTTTATCGACTTAATTCCTATATTTTATCAATAATGTAAATCAATCCTACGAGTCGAGTCACATATTCGAATGAGTACTATTGGAATAATACAAATATCATATGAAAGATAATTACTAATCCTTCAATTATAAGCAATTATGATATTATATAATAATATAAATATACTAAAATGAAAAATCAATTTTTCCATGAATCCAGTCCTGTAACTTATTCGGAGACATTATTAACGATCTAGTAACATTTTAGGACTGATTTTAGTAACTTTTTAAGGAATTCATTCAAGCACGATTTTTGAAGAGCCACTTATGTAGTGACTCTTTGAAACAATAAATTCTAGCATCTTTTTATATCAATTTTAGTAACTTTTTATGAATCAATTCTACTAACGTATTCGAAGGATCAATTGTGAGTAACTTTTTCATTCAAATTCCAGTAATTTTAAAGAAATTGTAGTAACCCTAGTAGAAATCTGTTCCCAAATATCCGGGCGCGATCTGGGTCCTGACTCGCGCTTTGATAGATATCCAGGCGCGAGTCAGGGCCAAGCTTACGCCCTTTGTGCATCACTTTTAGTAAGTTTTTATGTAACACTTCTAGTACTTTAGAAAAAAATGAAGTTTCTCGTGCAAATAAAATCTAGTAAGTTTTATAATAATCAATTCTAGTAGCTACTACCAAATAATATCGGAGTACACTTTAAAAATAACTTCTAGTAACTTTATATGTATTTGTTCTAGTAACATTTTGACTGTCAATATAAATAACTTTTTTCGAAAAAAATTGGAATTTTGAAGCGTTATCTTTCGTAGTCTTTCGTGTATTAATTCTAGTAACTTTATCGGTGAATAAATTTTAGCAACTTAAAATATTTTTTTATAACTACCTTACGAATTAATTCAAGTAACTATTTCTACAGAAAAATATAGTAACTTTTGAATCAAAATTGTATAGTGGCGTTCCAAAGAATGTATTCCCGTAACTTTTTGAAGATTATGTTGCAGTAACTTTTGAGAACTATATTCTTTAGTAACATTTGAAACTGAACTTTTGAAGAATCAATTCTAGTATCTTTTTAAAATAATAAAGTCCAGTAACTATTTATAGAAATCAATGAGTAATGAATTTGAGAGATAAATTCAAGAACTCGATTTGTGGAAGCAATTTTAGAAATTAAGTCCAAGTATAAGCGGACATAAAACAATTCCAGTATAACTTTTTCGAAGAATGGATTCTAGTAATCAATTCAAGAATTGCCGACAGCGTCAGAAAATCGTTTCATGGACTCAATTCATGGAACAGAATTCTGATTTTTACAGTTCATTCGTTGAATCATCCCGAACAATAAATTAATTCTAGTAATTGTTGGAAGGAATAAATTCGACTAATCAAATCGTAGAATCAACAATTCGTAAAACTATGATCAATTATAGCTATTAATTTGATTTTGTATCGTTCGATTTAATAAATTCTTTCTTTTTATATATTCGTAGTTTGGATGAGTTGATCATTTATTATATTAATCTCAATTAGTAAATAATGAAAATTTAGAATAGTAATAATATCGCGTCGAATCGAATAATTCCTTTGCAATTCCTTCATTTTTCGTTTTGTTGAATAAAAAAAAAAAAAGAAAAATGTTAATAATATCCACTTTGAAGATAGGCTACGTTTAATGTAAAACAAAATGAATAATAATAAATGTTATGAAGCAGTAACAGTACAAACGAGCGAATAAATAATTAAATTTAACGGGAAGAAAGTTCAGTCGCTAAAGTGCACTCGCCGCAGCGAGCGAGGATGAGTTCGGCGCAACGTCATTTTAATTAAAAGAGACTTTTAATTAGTCTCGTTAAAGAAATACTTGCGTAGGATATAGTTACGGTTTATATTTAAAATAACAATAACCGGTATGATGTCATGCGCTTAATTAAAACGTTCGCTATATGTACGCGTGTATCATCAGGAGTGCGAGCTGCAGCCGCAAGCCCGCGCTGAATTTCCTCGGGTACCTTAAGGATTTGTGTACGCGCACCATTTTAATTACTCGCTGTAAAGGTGCATGGAGTTTAAATCCGCCTGTATAAGGCGTAATCGCGTTGATGCAAATAACCCTCGCGAAGGCAATAGCTTTTCGGGAGTGCCCGACCGCGGGCAAAGAATTGCAACTCCCGGCACGATGTTCGCAGCTACTGCTATCATGAGTTTTAATTAGAAAATAGAGTCATTATACATTTTTCTAATTATGCTTCGAAACGGATGCCCGGTGCCAATTGCTGTTCTTGAAATTGAATTAGCGTCACCTAAATGCAATACCTCGAGTTCTTTTTCTTTCTGATATTCATGACGCGTATATATATATACTCGAGCATTCATTTGAATAAATGCTAATTATTCCAACAAATGATTGTAAAGGAACGCCGTGGATTTTATTCAATGGAACATTTGAATTTAAAACAAGACTCGAATAACTGCGACGATTACACGTGTATTGATTTCATTCATGGAATCCAAGAATACATTCCGCGAAAAGACTCCATGAATTGGTCCCATAATTCATTCATTCCATAAATCGATTCAAAGAACTCATTCCATGAATACGTTTGATCGTAGGAATTGATTCCATGAATTGATTCCATGAATAGATCCCATGAACAGATTCCAAGAATTGATTCCAAGAACTAATTCCATGAATACGTTTTATGGATTGATTCGAAGAGTCGATCACAGGGATTGATTCCATGAATTGATCCCATGAATATATCCCATGAATAGATACCATAAATTGATTCTACGAATTGATTCTATGGAGTAATTCGAGGAGTTGATTCCATGACTTGATTCCGTAAATTGATTTCTAGAACCGATTTAAGAAACGCAATTGAACTATACGTGCGTTCAATGAAAGTAATGAAACATTACTCTACCCGTCAGAGGGTTAATTCTATAAATTAATTCAAATTACGATTTGATGAATAGATCCAATCAATTATTCCATTATTGATACCAATTAAATAAAAAAATTAAAATCAAATACCCACTCGAAAATATATTCATAAACTTTGATGAAAGATAACGAAATGAGCTAAAGATCTATTGAAAGAATTGGCCAAATTAAAAATATTCTCATTTTAAATTGACCGAATTAAATATATCGAATTCTTGATATATTATTTCGAATATGTGTATACTATATTATATTTTCACGAGCCACTGTAGTAAATGTAGGAAACGGCCAGGTAAACTTCGCATCACAAATCCGTGAAATAAATAAACAAAATGACGTATAAAATCCGGGCACCGGCAATAGGGCTATAATAATTACGAAAAGCGCGGTAGTAAACTCCCGGTTGCATTCCTTCAGCGAAATAATAAAGCAAAGGGATTTATACCTCGGTCGGAGCGTACACACACACACACACACACACACACACACACACACACACACACACACACACACACACACATCTATATATATATTTTTTTTTATACGCCACGTAATACACGAGCTTGGCGTGGCTGGTCTACGTGGAGAAAATTAGCCGGCACGCATATACGTGAGTGAGAATTCTCCTTCTCTCTTTCTTCGTCTTTCTCCGTTCGTATCCCTCGAAAACCTAAGGTTTCTCTTAAGGTGCTCCACTGCACCTATAAAGCTCGAAATACATACTGAGAGTCTGTGTCCCCGCAACAATGTATTTAATTAACGTAACGGGCGCTGGGGGAACAAGCAGTAGCGATTGCACCCACAAACCACCCTTGATCCGGCCTGGGTAGTACTCGGCTTCTGACTCCTACACTATTTCTGCTACTCTCTATGCTGTAGCTATCATTCTCTATTTTCTCTCCCTCTTTCCACTTGAACGTCCGGAACGGTACGAGCAAGGCAATTTTTCTTTCTCTCTTCATCTCGAAGACATATTTCACTTCTTCTAACACACTTTTTTTAACGTCTTGGATCATCTCGCGCCCAGCACTTTTTTGTCGATTGACTCTATATGCGAATCATCATTGTTGAACATGTCACGATTTGCGCCTTTGACACATAACGTGCTTTTTCGTCAAATTCTTTTAGATGATTACAAATAAATGATGAAGAACCAGAAAAAGTGTACTTTTCCGCCCGTCAAAATGAACGCCTTTCGTACTGATCATCATGTTAGGGAAAGATGCCTTTTCCGACCTCGTTACGTAATGCGCAATATTGTCGCATCATCTTTTCGTCATGTCGGTGAAACTGCTAAAAAACATAACTTTATAAAACGTGCACTTTTCCGCCTGCTACAACTTTATCACTTAGAAGCGCGCGCAAAATCGCATTTTGCGAATTTCAATTGTTAAAAACAAAAAAAAAAAAAAAAAAAAAAAAAAAAAGAAAAAGAAAGAATTCTAAAAAACCCTAGTGCAAAGTCGACGTAAAATCCATTCGCCAAGAGAACATTAAAGAGACAAGTTACGCCAACCGAGACGTTAAATCCCTGCAACACTTAAGACGGGCGAAGCCGGGACGGCGCGTAATTAGAGGTAAAAACACGAAAAATTAAAAAGTTGCCTCGTTGTTTTTTGTTTCAAGTCCAGCACACCCTAATGTATATAGACACATTCGCGTGTCCTACATTTCAAACCAGTTCCGCATTAGAATATCTACACTCTCTCCACTCTATACGCATCTTTGAGCGCTCCTGACGAAATGCCCGGCTTCTTTCTCTTCTTTCGGGCACCTCTCTCGGGGCTTTTAATTTTCATCCAAAGCGGCCGTTAACTTTTACGAGGGCCGTTTACTTTTTAATCCGTTTAGCGTCTCGCACCGCGCGGCGCTTATATCTTTAATTTAACCTCTCGCACGACTTGGCTGCCAGTATAAGCGAGCTCTACTCGCTTGTACGTATATATACTTGAGCGAAATAGGAAAAGGAAAGGACAAAAAAGTATACGGAGGAAAAAAAGGAAGTATGTAATAATGAGAATTACCCGAGGAGGAAACGTCACACGTGTCTATGTGGACAGGCTGCAATGTAGTGAGTTCAGATAAAGAGAGTGAGAGAGAAAAGATTTCTTTCATTGTCTTTTATCTGGATTTTCTTGAATCACGTTTTTATGAAAATTTCGCACAAAGTAGTTTCTTCTTCGTCAATTCTTGCAAGATCTGTTCAAGATTGTCAATGGGAATTATCCCTGCCAGAGTAATCTCTTGTAAACGCACCACGGCGAAATCTTCGTTAGGGTCACTCCAGGATCGATCCTCCACGGTATCAGTTCCTTTTTTCGTTTTTACCCTTTCTATTCTTCGTATATAGAAGCCATCAAATTCTAGAATCACTTGCATGTATGGGAAGATGATGGTACATTCATTCATGTGTCATTGAATGATTTCTTTATTGACGCGTTATCAAAGAATGAAAGAAAGGACATGGGATTAGGAAGTGATGCAAGCTGAGGATTTGTTTCTTATTGTTCTGTATATACTTTCTTCATATTTGATGGACGATTGATTGACGATTGATGTCCTCGTGACATTTTAATACCGCATGTCACTGAAAGCAATGGTGAATAAGACATAATCCTTGATCAATAACTTAATCGTTAAAAGAGGTTCTTAACAAAACCTGAATGAAGGTAGTGAAAGATTTCTCATTAAGACCCGCATGCACTATACTTGACCCTCTGCCAATTGCAAACTTTGATGAGTTCGCGAGTCGCGATAATCATAACAATTAAATGTTATTGTTAAAAAGAGATTATACGCCCAGTCAAGCCCAAAAGTCCCCTCGAAGTGAGCCCGCATGTCAGGGAACCATATACGTCGAGTTAACTTTAATCTCTCATCCTCATGATCATCACCCCCCAATACTCGTATATAAAACAAAAAAATGATCAAGCGAATTTCGAAATTCCCAACCACGTCATTTATTCTCGTCGACGACCTCTAACCGGAGTTTGCACCTTGTGTTTCAGGTATGGTTCCAGAATCGGCGAACAAAGTGGCGCAAGAAGCACGCGGCAGAAATGGCCACTGCCAAGAGGCGACAAGAAGAGGTCGAGGGTGTCGTGGCCGAGGGTGAGGACGGCTGCAGCGACAGCGAGGCCGCTGATGGAAACGGGAACGGCGATACCGCGGCGAAGAGACTACGAAGAGAGCTCGAACAACAATATGGACCGTGAACGAGGAGAAACGACCAAGCGAGTTGTGCTTGAAGAAAGGCGTGGCCAATCGGAAACAGGGGCGGGCCACCGGCAGCATCCGGACTCCCGGTCCAGAGAATCCTTCGACTCTTTCCATCTCTCTCTCTCTCTCTCTCTCTTCGACCCCCCCCCCCTCTTCCCCATCCCCCCTTGCCCCAGCACTCCTTCCTTTTCTCGTTTTATCTCTCTATCTTATTTTTCCCTACTCCTTTAAGTTCTCCCTCCACAGCTCGCCTGCTACTGCTCTTCGCCGGCAAACAACTGTCACTCCGTCTCGCTCACTGTAACTAACCACTGCAACCGAGTCCTCTTTCTCTCCTCTTTCTCTTTCGGCTGTTACTTGTTTCTCCCTTTTTTGGCGACTATTGTAACCTGCTTTTTCATTCTCTTTCTCTCTTACTTGAGTTCCCGTCGAGGAAAAACCTTCCCGCAGCTGCCGATCACTTGTTCCGACCGAATACGATTCTGGAGTGCAGTCGATGATGATTGGCCCGAGGAGGAATTCATGGACATTCGCGTTTTTTTACACCGCTTCAGACGTGATATACAGCGAAGCAGATTTTCTTCGTCCTTAATGCGCGATTCGATTTCTTCAGAAGGTTCGACATTCCATTCTGATCAAACAACACTTTCGTGTTTGTGTACTTTCAAAAAAGTACAGAGCAAATTCGTGAGCTTCGATTTATGGTGTCATGTGTCTCTCATCATTCCGTTGATGTAAAACCTTTCGACTGTTAACAAAGCTGGGACCTACTCTGTTCGTAATTAACCGTTAAATTGTATCTGCACCTGGACGAGTCCCAAGGGTCAAATAAGAGATCGTCAAATAAACGATCGTTTTTATAAGCAGCGAGATTGAACCGCAACGATTATACTACCATTACGATTATAAGACCAATACGAAGATAGTGCTAATGATAGTCTCGTCCTGGTTGTCATTAGTCTCGATTTTGGACTCATCATCCACACAGCGAAAACGTTTTGTCAATTGGCAAATATTATTTGCTAATCACGAAAATAAATCGAAAAATCAGCAAGACGTCATCGGAACACGAATTCTTTGTCAGAATCAAATTCTATAATGTATTTCGGTAAATTAAGTGCAATTTTTAGGATCGCGAATTCTTTTGGAACGAGTGATTTTTATAGGCTCTTTGTTCAGTGCACTCGATGACGAGCAAAAACAAGACCAAGACCAATGCTTCCTTATGTATTTCCGGTCTCTCTATGGTCTTGGTCTTGCGTCGATATCGCCGACATCATTTTTGTTTTCGCCAATGGTTTTCATCAGTATAGTTTCTGAATGACAGGAGGATTACTCATGGTCTTGGGCTTGATATGGAATAGAACGACTTCCATATTTTGCTTTTCACGGTACTGTAATGAAGAGTGCTGCATCAAGACCATGGATCCAAATTGACTTTGCTCGTCGTCGAATGCATGTAAAATTCACATTTTAGTAATTGTAGAAATTCTGCATCGCACGACCTTGATACGACCTTCGTCTATGGTAGCTCCGTCTCACGCAAAGAAAGACGCCGAGTTATGCACTGGAACGGTGCAATTAGTGAATTTATTACGCGGAAGTAATTGTACGAAAAAAAAATGCGACGGGCGGGGGAACTAATTAATATTGAAACGTATACTTCGCTACAAAAAAAAAAAAAAAAAAAAGAAACGAAAAAAAAATAAATAAATAAAAGCGAAATCTTGTAAATAATTGTAGATACGCTAAACGTAAGGATAATAATGTGATCCGCGGTAAGTGACACTTTTAAAATGAAAACAAAAAAAATCGACGTAGTTGAATGTATTTATTTATGCGAGATTATTCGTCGGTCTCGAAAAATAATCGGGCGACGAATCCGTGAAAGGGGCGAAACATTGTTGCATAATTCGAAGACGAAAATCGAAAGCAATCGGTCAAAATGACGCGATGTCGCAATTTCGTAACATTTCCGTAACCGTTGCGTAACGGCGATCTATACGTATGCGCGATTGTTATACTTTGGACATTTCCAACGTTAATTTGACGCAATTTAACGGACATGTTACAATAATGGGATAAAAGATATTTAGATACGACTGAGATAACGCAGAGATAACTTGTAATAAACGATGACCATAAGCATACCTAAATGCGATCGTCGCAAATGGAAGGATTTCGTATTAAAAGAAAAAAAGAAGAAAAAAAAAAAAAAAAAACACGAGTAAATTAAGCGCACGGATATCTCCTAGACTTATTGCAACAAGTATAGATGAACCGATGTAATTTTGGTCTCATCAACGCCGGCTCGAGTATTATATATATTATATATATATGAATATATTTATAACCTCTGTACAGTAACAAAATGAATATTGTTAATTTAACGCATAGAGAGCTAAATTGTGTAAAAATATTGTATAAAATATACATACGTGTTACCTGCAGCTTATGTACTATATCCCGAAACGAATAAATGGCCAACACAATATTGTAATTGACCTAAAATACGGCTGTTGATTTAATTTGTTTCTTTTTTTACCTTATTCCCTTTCCTACATTCTATTTAATCGTTCTCGTTTTTTTTTTTTTTTTTTTTTTTTTTTTTTTTTTTTTTTTTTTTTTTTTTTTTTTTTTTTTTTTTTTTTTTTTTTTTTTTTTTTTTTTTTTTTATCAACGTAAAGCATTTAAAAATATTTATTACAAGTGATTTTATCATGCGAATATCTCCTCTCAATTATATCATATAAAAATTATGTTTTGCATAAATTTATTATTTAACGCAATATGATAAATGTTTTTTTATTTTTTCTGCATACGAAGATCAATGTGGATCAGTATGAACTTTTTGAAATATTACAATATTACTTGTTAAATTCATTTTCCGTTTATATATATTTCATAAGTGAATAAATCTTCACGTTACATTTATTCTTGGATAACGGAATTTTACCTTTTATTTTATCTTTTAACGTATCGGTCATTCTATGATCCTCTTCAGAAATGTATTTCTATCAAAAAACGTTATATTATACATATTATACATTATATTACATTCATTATAAAAACTGTAAAAATAAATATAGAATCCAAAAATAAAAAAATAAAAAATAAATATTAAGTCATAAAAATTATAATTAATACATAACTTTTTCGAATAATATTTTGTAAAATTGTTATTTTCTTTACCTGATAAATATTATGGAATTAACAAATTTTATTGTCGTTGAAAAAAAGTAATATTATAATACACTAGAAACCTATCTGAAACAAATAATTTAGTGTATAACCCTTTTATTTAGGAAAAGGTTACTAAAAAATAAAATCTCCAACGGTCGGGTTCTGACCGACGCGACTTGAAAACGCGCTTCTTAGAAATTACCGGCGCGGTACCGGAAAAAAGGGGAAATCAAAACGCCAATTTTATAATTACATACAAATAAAAAAGGGAAAACGGGGCAAACGCAAAATCGTACTTGCAAATGTTAACCTCGATAAGGGTCGTACTTGCAAATGTTAACCTCGATAAGGGAAACTCGACTGGATCCAGGGACGCACGGTTTCGCAAACTAATGGTACGTGACTTGAGGCGAGGATCGCAGATCGCCTTCGGTGACTATCGAAGGGTTGTATAGTGTACTCGTGGGTGGCCGACCAAGAAGTGTCGACGGCGACGATCTGTTCGCCGTCGATCGTTAGTAGTTTTCGATAATGTTCGGAATGGCCCGAGAGCACCTCAAGGGGAAGACGAGAAGAGAGTACAGGGCATCGGGGATCAACGGGGCATCGGGATACATTGGCTCGATTGCCGAAATCTGGCAATGAGCGAGAGCCAGACGAGGAGTCGGTCAGTCGCGCTGATGTGCAGACTGGAAGACCGCGGCGACGGCGGCT